>CM076574.1:1421213535-1421493170 GCA_034641835.2 Pinus albicaulis | reverse complement strand
ACATGTGTTGGCATGCTGCATATAGTCCCTAACATGCCCTGGAACACCTTGGTTGAATGCATTGACATACATTAGCACTTGGCACACAATGCCACTTGGCATGTATTGGGACCTATTATTAGTGTGCCTAGCATGCCCCTTTTCAAAAAGATAAAGTCCTGACTTATTAACCCTCTTATTGGTTCTTTCTTTTGTTGCCTTGACATATATTGATATACCCTGGCACCCTGCACCACATCCTTAGCACCTAGCATGTATTGGCATATCTTGGCACTATTAATTGGCACATGATATAATTAGCACACCTTGGAACTCCCAAGCACACTTTGGGAATTCTTGAAATGCCTTGATATTCCCTAGCATGCCTTACCAATGCTTAGCATACCTTATCACTCCCTCCTTGGTATGACAACTAACACTCATTAACACTAGTCTCTGGCATACGTTCCTCATATTCATTAACTTCCATGAATTTTTACCTAGTGCTCCCTTAATGTTTTTTCCTAGTACTCCTTAACACTCATCAACATGCATTATCACTTTCTGGCACACCTTAGCACTCTTCAACATTCCCTTCCACTTCATAACATGCATAACACTAGTCCCTGACACATATTGGCGCTTGGCACGTGTTGGCACTTGGAAAGTCTTAGCATGTGTGGAATACGTTGAGATGCCTTGGTATGATTTAGCATGGTTTAATATTAAATTTATTTGTGATGATCAATTGTTGGAAAGTAGATGAGAAGCAACAAAGGAATACTTGGCACTTAGAATTCACTAAGACTTTGCACTTGGAACCTATTGTCGCCTAGTGTTAGTGTGTCTAGCATTCCCCTCTTGGAAAAGGTAAATTGATGACTTATTAACCCTCTTATGTGTTCATTTCCTTGTAGTTTAACTTTTTTCTCCCTTTTGTTGTCTTGACATTCCCTGACATGCATTGACACACCCTTGCACATCTTGGTATGCCTTATCACTTAGCACATATTAGCATGTTTGACATGTATTCCCACTATCTGGCACATCAAGGGGGTGAAGAGAGATGTAGTCCTAAAGTAGGTTGAGTACGAGGGCGAGTAAGGGTTGCTAAAGGGAGGTCATGATCATCCTCCAAGAGCAAGATCATCATGTGAGTGTTCAGAAGAATGTTGCATACCTTAAGGGTCGATTTGCACTAGGAAGTAGGATAGCATATTGTTGGTTCTATTCTGGCAGATCGAGCTTAAGAGAGGTTTCTCATGAGAATCTGGGCATGTGATTTCAATGGTGTCTTTGTGTGAAGGCCTTATCAAATTCTGAAATGTTGAAATTTGCAACAAGAAACAGTGAGATTGGAAACTAGAAAGGACAAAAAAAAATGCACCCACACTGGTGAGGAATTTTGATGCACCAGGAGTGAGGAATGTGGGGCGTCTAATTTATTTTTCCCTTAAATAAATTGGACAATAAATTGTAATTTCATCTCATAACAAATTGTGTCATTTAATTAATTCATGGTGATCGAGTTAGCTCAAGAAATTCAAGTACTTGAGGGTCTAAGATGAGGCATCTAGAGGGATTCTAATATTTTTTGGGTCCAGTCGAAGTTAATGCATTAGTGGGGTGCAAGTGTAATTAACTCAATTAAATGCGTTAAAATCAGTTTAACTGCTTCTAACTGAGTTATGAGCTAGTGAGAGGTCCAGTGAATTAAATTAGATTTAATTCACAATGAGTGATCAATCATATAATTGATAATTCGCTATTAATAGTTGTATGCATGTCAGTTTCGAGGAATACCCAATTGAGACAGAGGTTAAAGGGAACATAACTATCAATTGTATTCAAAGAAAATTTCCCATGTGAAATTATAAAGTCATTGGGATTCCATAATGGATTGCACAATCAAGGAAGACTAATTTTCCTAATTAATGAGTTAATTCCCTAGGAATTGCATGAGCAAGGCAGGCTGAAGTAAGGATCAGAATTGGCTAAGTACTAGATCGAGTTTGCCTAGATCAATGGGAGACAATTGACAGAGTGTTGGAGAATCTCATGAGAGATTAAGCATTAATGTATTGTTTCATGATTCCTTGACTTAATAGTACACAATAGAGATAGAGGGGTTTTGAGCAGTTTCTTTCCCCAAATACATCATGTTGTTGAAGTATTGATAATTTATTTCTTACTTATATGGGATTAGCGAATCGTGTTTGTTTCAGAATTAGAAATATCCATATCTATTATAACAGACTACAAGATTGCATCGAATCGCTGGTTATGACTTTCACATGGCACGTGTAGAGCAGGAATTTTTTGGGAAGTGCTAGGGAAATGCTACTGAATTATTTAATATTTGGTAAACATTTAAAACAAATGATCTATTTGATTCCCTTAAAATTCACCGAATGAAAAATTGGTCAAATCGGAGCTCGGATAAGGGATATATCATCGATTTAAAATCAACTCTTTTTTAGAAACTTTTTGTAACTTCGGGACAATTACACTGTGCGTGAGTCAAGAACCTATATGCACTTGAGATATCAGATGCATGCAAATCTTTGAGGAGAAAGGTGGAAGTTATAGACTTGGTGGTTTTAAAGGGGATGGGCCACCTCTCAACATGAATCTTCATGAGAAGCAGTCTCAAAAGGTTGTGGAGTAGCTGCCACAATTGGAGAAGCAGAGAGGAGACTGAGTGGAAGCATCCACTCAAGCAGAGACCTCCATGAGGGGGAAATTTTGAGCCAGATGGGAAGGGGGAGCAGCCATACCTCAAGGTGTAAGATGGTGGGGTGATGTGTAGACATAATCCCATGATAATAAATTTGGGCAAGGTCCATTGAGATGACGTGTCTCATGGATCGAACCTGGCTATGAGGAGCCACAGTACAATAGTAGTAGGAAGGATCAGTTAGATTGATGTAGTCAGATGTCAGCAAGACAGAAATCAGTCATAGATGTCAAATATTGGATCACAAATTAGAGTTAGCAATAGTTCAAAGGGCATGGATGCAGATGTCAGCAGCAGTGCAAAGAATCTAGTATTAGACAGATGCAGTAGCTAGCAGTGCTAGTCAAAAGATTCTGATGACAGATGCATTATACTGAGTAAGTTGTTTGGAGGCTATTCATTTTCTGGATTTGCAGGTGCAAACAACACTAGAGAAGTGTAGCATGTAGAACATTCCAAAGGTACCGGATGGGGATAGATTGAATTCCTTTCTTGTTGAGAGGGAGTATTGAAATTTGCAACAAGAAACAGTGAAATTGGAAACTAGAAAGGAAAAAAAAATGTACCCACACTGGCGAGGAATTTTGATGTACCAGGAGTGAGGAATGTGAGGCATCTAATTTATTTTTCCCTTAAATAATTTGGACAATAAATTGTAATTTCGTCTCATAACAACTTGTGTCAGTTAACTAAGTCATGATGATTGAGTTAGCTCAAGAAATTCGATTTAAGGTGATCGAGGTGGATATTGGTGGCCACCCGCTTATTTCACTTGGGCCCTCGCCATTGTCTCTTTCAGTTTCCTTAATTGTAGCACAGTTTATTATTTTTCCCTTAAATAATTTGGACAATAAATTGTAATTTCGTCTCATAACAACTTGTGTCAGTTAACTAAGTCATGATGATTGAGTTAGCTCAAGAAATTCAATTTAAGGTGATCGAGGTGGATATTGGTGGCCACCCACCTATTCCACTTGGGCCCTCGCCATTGTCTCTTTCAGTTTTTCAGTTTCCTTAATTGTAGCACAGTTTACTATTTTTGTCAATTTTTCAGGTCCTGAACTTCCGGAGCCATTTTGAGGCCCCAAACGACATTTTTTGGGCAAGAAAGGTTTAGCGATTTCATAGAAATCGCATTAGAAGTTGTAGTCCTTGGAGAGATCTTTCTAACGAGGTATCATGTGCGTCAAACGAAGATCATATGAACAAGTTACGACCCCGGAAAGTTGGCTGCCCAACTAACCCCAACGGGGCCCATAAACTCTTGGTGTTACATCTCCTCGGGTTAGGGTTTTGGTTGGTTAGGATTTTATCTTATTTTTAAATAATAAAAAAGACCCTTCATCCTTATTGTAACACAGTTCAGAGGAACATAACTATCAGTTGTATTTATAGAAAATTTCCTGTGTGCAATTATAAAGTCATTGGGATGCCATGATGGATTGTGCAATCAAGGAAGGTTGATTTTCCTAATTAATATGGAGATAATTCCATAGGAATTGCGTGAGCAAGGCAGGCTGAGAATTGGCTAAGTATTAGACCGATTTTTCCTAAATCAGCAAGAGACAATTGGCAAAGTGTTGGAGAATCTCAAGAGAGATTAAGCATTGTATTGTTTCATGATTCCTTGACTTAATACAAAATAGAGATAGAGGGTTTTGAGTAGTTACTTCCCCAGATACATCTTGTGTTGTGCGATTGATAACTTGTTTCTCTTACTTATATGTGATTGTGCGATCGTGTGTTGTTTCCACAAATTGTAGGAAGGATTCAATATCTTGTTTTAGTACATTACAAGATTATATTGAATCCCGTTGGTTAGATTTTCTACATGAAATATAAGAGAGGGTTGATACCATCTTGCCTTGTGGTGGTTAGTAGGCCGCAAGGTCTGTGATAAAGACCAACATAAATGGAGGAGGGCTTGCACTGTAATTTAGAGCCATAACAGAAGTCGACACAGGCGTAATATTGACTGATTTAACCCTAGTTTGAGGGTCGACAATGAGATCTGAAGTTCATGTCAAGATTCAGTGAAAGAAATGCCCAGAATCTATGGATCCATATGAGCTAGGTTGAGTCTCTTACGGAGGCAAGAGTCATGTTTTTTCTATGTGTGGATAGGGTTTGTTCTACAACAATTATAAGTACATAAGTATAATGCCCTAGTTAGGACAGTTTCCTAGCATGTTTAGTTCATAAGGTATGCCCTTAAGACTATGAAAAATTTACATAGAAGAAGACGGGTTGTGACCCTTAGAGTGAGGTTTATTTCTGCAATAAAGACCACAGATCTGGAATATGGTTTGCAGATTCAATATGTGTGGAGACAATAGATCCAAAGGAGGGTGGAACCTGAGCAAAAAATTGAGCATGCAGAAGAGATGTGCCATATGAAGAATGGATTGGCATGCAGAGGAGTTGATTTTGGTGGACTTTCCATAGAGTTTTAGACAAATATCTGAAGAAACCTATAAAAAATTAGTAAATGGACTGTTAGTGGCTGATTTGTGACCCCAGTTCAGTCATCTATAGATTGTTAGAAGTATGATAAGAGGAGTAGTTCATATTTGTTCGTAGATTGGAAAAAAAAGATCAAATTTTCGATACACAAGAACAGTGATCTTGAGAGGACTCAAACCCTTGTTAGGTGGCAGATTTGAAGAGCCCTAGATGAAGACAATATTGTGGGCCCTAGATCAGTAAAAATAATTGACTGTGGTCGGCCAGATTGATGGTAGTCCAAGTACAATTGGAGGGTTGTTAGGTTACTGTCAAAGAAGAGCCCTGACTCTTGTTCTGGTGAAGGATAACAAAACTGGTAGAAGGGTAGGTGTATAGGGCCTAAGGATGTGCAGACTTTGAAGGACTAAAGTAACAGTCAAGTGGGCGAACCAACTAGCCCTAGTTCACTATATTGTAGAGGATTGATTCAAAGAGAAGAAGGGTAGCCTCCATAGCCCTGGAATTCTCATCTTGGAGCTGTAATATGGCAAAAGTGGGCATACCAAAGAGTTGTTCACAAATGGAATTGTGAACAACTTGTTATCACTCAAACTAGTAGTGGACCTAAAAGGGGTTCCTAAGAGGGCAACTGCTAGGACAAGGGAAATGATGGAGGCTTAGCCCATTGTCACCACAACTAAGGCTCTGTGCTCTTCACAGAATTTCACTGATGGGTGGATTCTCGGTAGTTTAGAAAGTCACTTATAGAGTATAGGTCAATGAATAGGTAGGAAGTGACCCTCGAAACCCTTTCCCTAAGATAAAATAAAAAGTGGGACTTGCTTTCCTTCTAAGCAAGTGAATTTATCTTCTAGGGAGAGAAGAGGGGGATTGAAGGGTTGAGAGAGAAGAATAAGACTTATGAAGGAAGTTATCAATCCCTAAAATCCTTTGGGAACTTGGATTCCCAAATGGTCCTTGATGAAAGGCCTTTGACACCAAATGGGACCACACGGGGCCAAGTGGACCCAGCCCAGGTTCGGGGATGGAATTTAGAAACCAATGATGTTCCTATACTAGAAAAGGTGAGGGGAAAGGATCAGATAAGATTTTTTACTTCGATAGGTCAAATTGATCCTACTAGGTTCTATCCTTGGGACCACCTAGGAAAAATTTGATCCTAGAGCTAGGGCTTGAGGTATCTGAATATTCCACCGTCGGAATTGGCCCAAGTTCTGAGGAGAGTGAGGGTACCCAACAACGCAGCTGCCTCTAGGAGATAGAAGTTTTCCTCTAGCTAGATTCCTACAAAATTGTTGCCCTAGGTGAACTAATGGGGCTAGACCTAGGGAATGTGAAAATTTTCTTTAAATCTAAATCTCCAAATTCATCAAATTATATCTTGTATTCAAACCTGATCCTCTATGTTATCCATTCTGAAGATAAGGCTAAGAACTTACTATAGAACCATCACCTACATGTAGTGATCTTATTCTGTGAGCAAACAACCTACTTTCGAGAAGACACAGAAAGGTAAACACTCTCTGCCAAGATTTTCCATATAGCCCAGGTTGAGCAACCACATATACATCACCAATTTTTTCTCTTCAGATTTGTGACTTAGAAGAGCTTTGTATGACCACCTCCGGGTTGCTCCCAGAGTCACCTAGGCAAGCCCTCTCAGCATCATCCTCTTTTTGTAGTACCTAATTAGTAATTTAATTAACCATAAAATTTTCTTGATCATGCAGGTATTTCAAATATATTGCCAATAAGCATAAAGCTTTCATGTTAAACAATCACGTCAAAAGACTTTAGGCTATGATGCAAAAAATATAAAGAAACCTCACAAACACTCAAAGGACAAACAAATTCAAACCTCTACAAAGTATATATAGATATTTGATAAACTTCATTCCACCACAAAAAAGTGCTTAACTAAAGAAAATTCTAATGACTGTGCTTTCAAGACAAAGCTTTTAAGGGCAGTGGTGTTATAAACATACCCCTAACACCTCATGAACAATCAATGTGTATAAGTAGACCATCATAAGGCTCATTTTAAACATCATTATTATCATTTTATAAATCATTTTTATCAAATCAACAAGAAGCAAGCAACAATTGCATTCAGAAACACTGAAGAAAAGTATATGGCAGTTTCATATACTTATTATGAAGCTATCTAGATTTGCAACTTGATTGTAGAGTCAACCAATCACTTGTTGAAGCCCAATATTGTCTCTTGTGAGAATCAAAGTTACATCAAGCTCTATGAAAATCCAAAGTGTCATGACCATTTCAAACACATTGATATTCAATACAATTTCCTAGGATTCCAAGTTCATTAGGGAGTTGGTAGTGTTGGACCACATTCTGACAAAGTTGCATATGGTTAATAGTTTGACAAAGCTCCTAACAAAGGGGAAGTTGCATATGGTTAACGCTAGTCATATCTGTAGAAGGAATATTATAAGCATAATTTACCAGAAAAACAAAAGAACATTATCAAAGGAATAGTCATGAGAATGCAGGTTGCGCAAAGGATATTTACATGTACAGGATTTTCTAAAAGTTTAAACACCAACCCAAGGAAAGAAAATCAAGGGAAGGGCTTCCTAAGATTTGCCTAATAGAAACAGAAAAAAAATGCAGCAAACCAGAATTTTCCTGCTATGAAATGACAGAAATATTGTAGACTGGACACTTGTTTTTCTAAAGCAACCACTGCTTGATCAGGCCTCGTGATAACTGTGACTGCACTTTAAACTGCCCAGCTCATATCTTTATTCATACTCTTCTTGTATAAACAATTCATACCATCATTTTCATACTCTTAGAAGCAAGGGTTTCCATATGTTTTTGAATCTAAAGAGGGAGAAAATTTTACACTTTAAAACTACCAACTAAACCTATAAATCTACAAACAAATTTTAAAGTCCAAGCCTGCTTCATTCTTTGATAATCTTACTTATTACTCTCTTTTTCAGTGATGTTTGCATTATGTCTTGAAAAATATAAGGTAACTTGGTGTGAAATTGTAAATTGATAATTCCAGCTGGCAGCATTTCAAGACTTATGGACAAGAAGTGGACATATATTAGTTACTGCATTCAAAGACAAGTCCTCCCCACAGATATTATAAAGACCTGGAAAATGCTGCATCTGACTTCAATATCCATACTCTGAGAAGCATACTCTGTTTTTGAGGAGTAAAAGCTTTTCTCTAAACACTTGGAAATAGTCTCCTCACTAAGTCCTGTGCTAACATCCTTACGATGTACAATGTATTTCTGTAGTTTTTTTATTAAGAACAATAGAGATTTATGCAAATAAGTGTGCATTCACATTAAATAACTACAACTACTCTGTTGATTATACACAGGGTATGTGTGTGGACTGCATTCTTGTTGGTTTTGCTGGCCATCCTGAGTGCATGCTCCATTATCAACAGGTTTACCAAGGTAGCTGGAGAACTTTTTGGGATGCTTTTTTTCAGAGAACTTATTAGTGAGATGAGTTTGTTGTTTAGATTTAAAAAGAGTCTTCAGTAGGTTATGCACTTAAGGCACATTCAAACCTAAAGTCTTTTCTCTTGGCCTTAAGTAGTCTTGTGCTGATTGTATATTATTTGTGCTAATCACATTTTATATTAATTTTAGCAACGTAGTAAGCAGCGTAAAAGAGAGGCAGAAATTTGATTGTGTGCCATGTAAGGTTCTAGAAATGCTATAACATGTGAGAAGTAATGAACCAAAACCTCTCATTGCAATTATGAACCAAAACATAGTGCCATAACACTTACCTTATGTGACCCTGAAATATTGATTTGTGCATCAAATTTGTGGACATTAGTACATATAGATAGTGAACCTATCTACCCTACACTGATATGACCTTGAAATTTGAGTATACTTGACTGAGATATCATATTTTACGAAGTTTGATACATTGACATATTACCACGATGTATTGGTCTTAACATTGACACATTCAACCTCCATTGACATTGAAATTACAAATAGATCACAATGTAAGATAGACCTTTGGCATTTAGACTTCACAAGTGTTTTGGGCATTGATATGTTGACCTCAGGTTAGTAGCAGTATCCAATGTCCTTGAGCTAGTTCATCCTACATCTTAAATCTTAGACCCTAAAACTTTAAATGCATTATACCAAAATGTGAAGGCTTTAAACCTTGAACCCTGCTTATTAAGAAATATGAACCCTAAAATACCCTTTAAAGCCCCAAAATCCGTAGGGACATTGGTTAAAATGTCCTCAAGAGATATCCAACCTGTCTACAAGGGTATTTATGCACACAGATATTCATAAATAGCCCATTGTAAGTTCAAATTCCATACTATCACCCAATTACCTTTTGAAAATGACTAAAAGCATTGCAGTATGCTTAAATAGCCCATTGGACGTGCACATTCCATACTATGACCCAATTACCGTTTGAAAATGATTCTAAGCATTGTAGTATGCTTTAAGAAATGACCTTTTGAAAACAATTGTAAAAAAATGGTGAAACACTTGAGGAGATTTTGGCATTATAGATAAACTGCACTTAAGGACTCTTTGATATCTCTTGGAAATACAAGAGAAATTATTCTGAGAATCATTGCAGTATGCTTTAACTGGTCTTTTGAAAATGATTCTAAGAAAAAAGGTAGCACACTTGAGGAAGTTTTGGCATTAGAGATAAACTCCACTAAAGGACACGAGATATATCTTAGAAAAATAAATTTGTTCTAAATTACTAGGAGGTTGTTGGAAAGGCTTTTGCAGCTTCATGTACATTCAAGGTCCATATATCAATTAGGGGCCTTGGTCTGATCTACACTTTGACAGAGGCAAAATTCATTTCACTATATCTATATCCAAGGAGATGCAAGTTTTTTGTGGGAAAGGGATTTGAAGATTATTGATTGTCTGTGAAAGTAATAGACCTCATTGAAATCTACCATATGTGCACTCCATATTGCTGCATCTAGAGTTGCTTTCCTCCATAGGAAGTCTAATACGAGTTAAGTTGTCTTTGTGGCATAACTAATAATATATGAAAGGAATATTTTTCATGTAATAGTATTGACTAACAAGCATTCATTGTAGGCATATTAACATTCACCCCTTGAAAAAATTCATTCTTTACATTTTCCAATCACTTTAGTTTGAAAAAGAAGCGAACTTGTTTGAAAAACAAAACATAAAGAAAGGGTACCTCTTGAAGTCCAGCTGCAAAAATAATGGAGCAAGAGACAATCAGTTAGATCGCAATTGTGCTATGGACTGAGAAGGTTGATGCTGTGAAAGAGCAGCTAGCTAAAATTCATCTTGAAGTAATTATGTTTATGTCTAAAATCAGAAAGCTATTTATTCCCGATAATAATGAATACTCTGCACTGAGCAGGGTGAATTCAATCTATGTTTCACGAGAAACAACATTTAGAACTACCAAGAATGAACACAGTCAATCATTTATTCGTCACAATTTAAAAAATAATAAAAATAGAAATCACTTATGGAGATATTCAATTCAACTTGTAATGGAATTGAAACTCTAAAAAGGAGTTCTTGGGATGGAGAAAATTTCATAAGGAGCAGGCACATATTTCTTCCTCCCCATCGCATATTAGAGTGAAAACCCTTAACCAGAAATAAGCTTGAAGAATTTTGATTGCTAAACCACTTTCACTGGAAAGATTTACTATTTTCCCACATTTGCAAGGCTTGATATATCATATGAGTTACCCCATTCTATTGGCATGGGATTGAGAGGGCCATGATGAATGAAGAAACTGATTAAATAATCAATTAAATATTTAAGATAGCATGGTAACATTTTTTACTACAAGTTCTAATCCCTTTTATATTCTTCTAGGCAACTGAAATGTCATTTTTGATGGATTGAAATATTGTCATGGATATAGGCACATAAAGAAATTTGTAGGAGACAAATTACTAGATGGTTAGTGAAGAAAATACATTGCACTGCTAGCATCAAAAAGTACCTTGTGGTTCTTTAAGAATGTTAGGATGACAAATTTCATGGCTAGGTCTGCATTCAAAGATGGATTTGTTCAAGTTCTTGACTACTATCTTTGCCAAGAGTTCCATTTTAGAAAATAAACAAAATTTAATTCCATGAATACTATTCACAAGTCAATCTCAAAATCAATACCCCAAGTGAACACATCACAACACGTGCCCAACAAACAATCCCAGGAAATAGCTTATAAATCCCTCCAACCAGTGACTTTTGCTCTAATGCTTTTCTACTATCAATTTCCAGCCTATCCTGTTGACTTCAATCTCAAGAAGTTAATCTATACCAACAATGGGTTGAAATCTCCCTTGAAGATTATATAGTCAAGTATAAAATTAAGCTATAGTCGTTCCTCTAAAGACAGGCCTAAAATTCAACTATTTGTGTTATAAGGAGTTTGCAAACAACAAAGAAGATTTCCATGCCCATGTTTTTTAGACATTTAGCAGGCAAAGCTAAGGGCTCAAATGTAAATCCATGTTACTTAGCTATGTATGTTTAGCTACGTGTGGTCTCACTATGGCCTGGTTAGTGGACGTTAGTGCTAACACCTATGCAATCCTTTTGGAGCCTTATCATTGTATTTTAGAAGCCAACGTCCACTCCCAGAAGATCGTTTTATTAACGTCTTCATTGATCTATAGCTTTGCTTGCACCCTAATAACACATTTCCATAATTAAAAGGTCCTTGTTATGGGATGTTAATATACATACATGCCATATTCCCATGGTATCTGACTTGTATATAAATGTTCATATCACCCAAAAAAAAAGCACAACTCGTCCTCTCTCTCTCTCGTAATGATCAGAACTCGTTAACTCCCTTTACCATTTCATTTTTATGCTCTACTTTGGAGTGCGAATTCGTGTTGTGGTGACCACCGAGATTTTGACCAATAGTTCTTTAAATGTGACCTTTGGATGTAATTGTGTTGTGTGGAGTACTAAAAAGGTATGCTTTTGATCATTATTTCAGTGGCTTTTTAATAGAATTTGTTAACCTTTTTGTGTCATGAATTTGGAAAGTAATAAGGAACAATAACAAAACACATGAGAATTGATATGCAAGACTTAGCCATTGATAATGGTTATTTTCTATACAGGAAAAGGAGAAAACGAGGGATTGTCGTTCCAAAGGAAAGGACAAAGTCGAGATAACTGCTGTCCCTCTGGACGAGAACCGAACGCAAACAAGGATAAACAGATCAAAGCAAATCGGCTTGGAAAAGAAGGAGAAGACACCAGCTCAGCGCAAAAGAAAAGACAGGATGAAGAGTTAACAGTTTGGCGAATCCCTCAGGATCTTTGATCCTGAGGGATCGCTGCTTTATTAACCTTGTTACTTGGACATCTCCGCCGTCGTCTTTATATAAAGAAACATCACTGTTAGTTTGGAATAGAAGGATATAGAGATAGGATACGCTTTTATGTAATTTTCTGTAAACATCAGCTTTGATTATTAAGTTTCGTTGAGAACTGGTTCAATGTATTTTTGACCGATGCATTAATGAAAGCTTGGTGATTATTTCATCTCTGCGTCTGGATTAACTTCAAGCGGTGTATCCTTGGAGGCTAAGGGCCCGGCCCCGAAGGACACTTGCTTCTGTACCATTACGACTTTATTTCTGTGTGGTTTGTTTATCATTGTTATTTGGTAATTTGGTATGTTTTATAAGTTCATATTACATGCTCTGTTAAAGATTGAATCATTGAAGTTTTTGCAGATAAAATCGTGTGTTGACTCCGCATCAAGTTATTAATCCTTTCAAGAGTTCATTGCATGTTCTTACTGTTATGTTACAGAGCTGTTATATTAAACGTTCGTGTTGTGTGCGTTTCTAATTCATCAGTACTATTCCATAATTCATTAATCATTGTTGTTGTTCCTTTAGTGTGATTTGTGTGAATTTCCTTTGGAGTGAAAGAATGTCATTTGATTGCATAGAGAGTATTTGAGTTAATAGGTTACAACCCGCAGGACTTAGTTATTTCAATTGCTGTTCCATTTTAGACTTGCTGTTTTATTCCAGAATTGCTGTTCAATCCTTTATTCGCTTTGCTGTTCCATTTACTTGCAGTTGTTGATTTGGTGTGAGAGATGATCTAAGGCTGTAGTGAGCATTGGCAGTCACTGTCTAGCTCCCAGGCTCGTGGTCCATGCTCTAGTTTCCTTTCCATCAGTTTCCGAAGGGATGGGTTATCACTGCCGAACCCTTGACTGATAAGCTGTTGAGTTTTCTGAGTGTGTGATTTATTCTTTGAAGTAATTTAGTTACAGACAAGCATCCGTTTACTCTTGTATTTCTTAAAGCACTGTACTACTAGCATTACTCTGACAAATGATAGCCTCAGATTGAGTCACTCTTTGTAATAACAAAACACTCCCGGATTGACATATTAATGTGAGGTAATTAGAGGTGAAAGAGACCCTTTTTATAGCTCTACATTTTGGCGTCGTTGCCGGGGAAAGAGTGTAGCCATTTGTATTTTTCAGAGTAGTGTACGAGCCTGCTAGGGAGGAGTTGGATCCTAAAAACGGGAGGTAAGAACCTACATGCGGAGCATGTAAAAGGCCTGCTCCACTATCCGCTTTCCTAACAGATTTGTTTTTTCTTTGTTTGAATAGAAGTTGGTAGTTCATTTTTTTGAGTGCATGACTAAGCAAAAAAGACCAGAAAAGAATATCAAACCCCCATCCAAACCTGAAAAAGCTAAGGGGCCGGTGACCCTTGGCCGAACGACCTTCATAGACGAAATCTATAAGAAAACAGAATCTCAGCCATCAGTAGGCCTCAAGAAAAACATTTCTAAACCACCTACTAGTTCCCTTCAGGCCACAGGATCACCATCTGTAGCCTGCGCTGAGGTTCATAGTCAAACTGAAGAGCAGGACTTTCAAGAAATTGAAAATTCTACTCCAGAATTATTGCAAGAAGGGAACTCTAGCAACTTTTGTGAAGGAGAAGGAGAAACAGGGGAAACCAAGGAACCAAAATCCCCTATTGAGACAAATCAACCTTTAGATAGCCCAGATAAGGGGAGTGCTGCGAAAGTCATTGTTGAAGGAATTCAATCCCCTCAGATACCTGGTATTCCCATTATTCCAGATAAAGGAAGCGCTGTTAAAAAGATCCCTGTCAAAACCGTTCCCACTCAACCTAGGAATACCCTCCTAGATATCCCGGAAGGTTATTGGCATATATTCGATTCCATGGCTCAAAACCAACCAAACGCTCAAAACCAGCCAAATACTCAAACCTCTACATTACAATATCCTATAGTGGATTCTGTAGCAAATGCACCCATGAAAGCTATCCCTCTTCAGCATATCCCTACATTCCACGGACTCACATCAGAAGATCCGGATGCATTCTTATTCGAATTCGATGTGTTATGTAGGGGGTACGATTACACCACCGATCCCCCAAAATTGAAATTATTTCCCTCTACATTAAAAGGGGCTGCTTTAAGATGGTTTATGGGGCTAGGTGGCGGGGTTATCAACAATTGGGATCAAATGAAAGAATCCTTCTTAAAAAAATATCAGGATTATTGTAGGTCTAGAGAATTAAAAGACGAAATATTTCAAATGACAGCCAGACCAAATGAAACACTAGAGGAGTATGTGGAACGTTTTCAGTATAATCTACAAAGATCTCCTTATGCATCACTACCTTTACCTGATAATGTGTTAAAAACTGCATTAATGAGGGGCATGAAGGAACAATGGATTGAAACATTAAACATTATGGGCAAAGGGGATATTTATCAAGAGAATTTTACTGACATCCTTGACTTATGTATCAGGAGTTCGAGAGGGAGCACAAGAATAAAACCGACAGAATATGATCGGTTTGCAAGAGATAACAAAGTATCAGCAGAAGGAGTAACACGTGCAGAAATTGGAAATTTATTAGAAAATTTTAAAACTGATATTATGGGGACACTAACTACACAACTTGATATTGTGTAGGCTAAACAGAAGCAGCTGGAGGCAGAACAGAATTTGGCAATCTTCTGCCCCCGATGCAGAAAAAAACATAGCCACAAGGAGTGTCCACTGGATAAAGTCCAAACATGCGCCATCTGTACAAAAGATCACCTTACAGAGAGCTGCCCCTCACTTCCCGGATTGAAAGCGGTATATAAGGAAGCAGAAGAAGAACCAGAATCGGTGAATTCGATCAACCAGCGCCGCCAATGGCAGCCGAGACAACCTGGTATGTTTCCGAACTCAACCTCTTTCTTTCAAACCCCACAGTATAATGCTCAACAATATGGTATGTGGAAAAATCAATCTCAACCCCCATTTACAAACTGGTCACCACAATCGTTTCCTTCTTCAAATTCATGGCTGAATCAAACAAGCCAAACTGGTTGGCCGAATTTCCCTTATACTCCACCATATTGGCAAAATGGTCCATACCCTTCACAGTGGACTTCCTCTACTTCACAAAGTTCACCCTGGCAGACAAGCTGGCAAAGACCGATGTACCACCCAGCTGGAACTATTCCGCTCCCTCAACCTACTTTTCCAGCTTTACAACAAAATCCCCAGTCTAACCTGAGACCGCAACTCCCAGCCCAACCCGATCCCAATCCAAATAACAGACAGGTCCAATCCATCCAAATCATAGAATCACCAAAAGCAGGACCCGACTTGAGGGAGTGCAACGACCTTCAGTTAAGATCTGGACGTATAATTGAAACTGAGGGAGATAAAACAGTTCATATTGAAGATCAGTTACCCAGACAACATCAGTCACAACAAGAGGATGTAAATAAGCAACAAACTCATAATCAAGCAACCACATCCTCTCCTCCGTTCCCAGAACGATTAGCCATACCTCGATGCATACAATATCCTGACTTTGACATTCTGGGAGAATTACAAAATCTGTACATAAAAATTCCATTCCTCCAAGCCATTCAAGACATTCCCATATACGCAAAAACTATAAAAGAATTGTGCATAAAGAAACCAAGGAGGAATATAACAAATAATCCAAGAGTCCAAGTAGTCGGTACTTTATTTGATCTATTGTCGGGAAGAGAAACACCCCTTAAATATGAAGACCCCGGGAACCCAATTATAACTGTTCAAATTTATGGTCAGACCCTATCTAATGCCTTAGTTGATCTAGGGGCTGCAATTAATATTTTAACAACCACAACTTGCCAAAAGCTCGGCATTACATCTGTAGAACCCACCTCTACTCTGTTGGAATTGGCTGACCGATCCGTGGTTAGACCAGAGGGTACTCTACATGATGTCATGGTCTCTGTAGAATCCTGGGAGTATCCAACCGATTTTCTGATAATTAATCCAAAAACCCGACTTGATGGACATCCGCTAATTTTAGGTAGGCCTTGGCTTGCCACTGCCGATGCCTACATTGGCTGTCGGCAGGGAAATATGACCATAACCAGAGGACCAAATAGCAAAAATTTAGTTCTATATCCTCCAGCGCAGCCAAGTGTCACAATGATTAAAACTAATAAACACCCTGTATCATACCTTACCGATAACATCAGATCTCCATTAACTATACAAGAGGCACTCGATTTCAAAGATCAAACAGAAGACGATGCCATTAACAATTTCATTACTCAAACTGAACCTCGCACACAGTGTCACATGATAGAAGCAGCATTTGATAATGAATTGGAAGAAGATCCTTTGAAAGATATTCATGACCAAACGATACCTGTCACTCCTATTGCACATAGTAAAACTGTGGAAATTGCACCGGGGAAAACTTTAAACATCAATGCTAATCTCACACCTGAACAAGAAACAAAGCTCATCCATTTGTTAACAAAATATCAAGAAGCATTTGCATGGGACTACCCTGATATGAAAGGAATCGATCCCCAGTTATTTACACACCACATTTATATAGAAAAAGATGCCAGACCTGTGCGTCAGCCGCAAAGGAGACTTAATCCTCATCTAAAAGATGTCGTAAAAACTGAACTTCAGAAACTTTTAGATGTTAATTTTATCTACCCTATTTCTGATAGTAAATGGGTCTCTCCGCTTGTGGTGGTACCAAAAAAGAACGGGAAATGGAGAATTTGTGTGGATTATAGGGAACTAAACAAGGCAACACAAAAAGATCATTTTCCTCTCCCTTTTATAGATCAAGTATTGGATACTTTAGCAGGGAAGAAGTTCTTTTCTTTCCTGGATGGCTTCAGTGGATACAATCAGATTCAGATTGCCCCTGAAGACCAGGATAAAACTACTTTTACTTGTCCTTGGGGAACATTTGCCTATCGAGTTCTACCTTTTGGCCTATGTAATGCTCCCGCCACATTCCAAAGGGCTATCCTTAGCATTTTTGCAGATTTAATAAATGATGGACTTGAAGTTTACATGGATGACTTTACACCATATGGAGATGATTTTGATCCAACTCTAGACACCCTAGAAAAAGTCCTACAACGCTGCATTGTTACCAGGCTTTGCTTAAGCCACGAAAAATGTTTCTTGATGATGACTGAAGGACTTATCCTAGGACACTATGTCTCAGCAGCCGGCATTCAGGTAGACCCGGCCAAAATCCAAATACTTTTGCTTATTCCCACTCCTACTACTCAAACAAAGGTACGCAGCTTTCTTGGATTTTCCGGTTATTATAGACGATTTATAGAGCATTATTCGCACATTGCTGCTCCTTTATATGCACTAACTGGTAACGTTGATTTTCTTTGGACAGACAAATGTGATCGTGCTTTCGAGGATCTAAAGAAGCTTGTATCCACAGCCCCAGTCCTTCGAGGACCAAACTGGGACCTACCATTTCAGATATCATCTGATGCCTCAGATACAGCCATTGGCGCAGTCCTTGGGCAGGAAGAGGATAAAAAACCATATGCCATCTATTACATTAGCAAGAATTTATCCCCTGCTGAATTGAATTACACTGTTACTGAAAAAGAATTCCTAGCCGTAATACATGCTGTCAATAAATTTAGACATTATATTACAGGCTATCCTGTTATCTTGTATACAGACCATTCTGCTATAAAATATTTAGCAAATAAGCCTGTCACAAATGCCAGAGTAACTCGATGGTTAATCTTATTGCAGAAATTCGACATCACAATCAAGGACCGGCCTGGCAAAGAAAACCCTGTAGCCGATTTTCTTTCGAGAATACCAAAATCAAGCGATGCAGCAGCAGTTGAAGATCAATTTCCGGATGAGCACCTGTTTGCTGTTGCCGTTAAAACACCCTGGTATGCTGATGTTGCCAACTACCTCGCAGTAGGTAAATTACCAAAACATTTAACTCCCAATGAGCGCAAGCAGATTATTCAGAAAAGTTCTCGATTTTTGTGGATTGGAGGCTATTTGTTTCATACAGGAGCAGACATGCATATCATGCGATGTGTTAGAGAGGATGAAATCTTCGACATCCTAAAAGCCTGTCACGATGGACCGTGTGGGGGGCACTTCGCTGAGCGTAGAACTGGACATAAAGTATTGCAGACATGATATTACTGGCCTACGATCTTCAAAGATGCGAAGAAGTTTGTCCAAGCCTGTGACAGCTGCCAGCGAGCAGGACGACCTGGTCAAGCTGATGAGATGCCTCTGAAACCACAGTTAGTCATCGAACCATTTGAGCGGTGGGCTCTTGATTTCGTTGGACCCATCAACCCCTCATCAAATCAGAAAACATATATTTTGGTGGCAACAGAATATGTCACCAAATGGGTTGAGGCAGAAGCATTGCCAAGAGCCACAGAGGATTCTGTCATACAGTTCCTGTTCCTTCTATTTGTTCGTTATGGCCTTCCTAGGGAAATAATTACAGATGGAGGACCACAATTTGTTGGGCATAAATTAGCCGCAACACTTAACAATTATCATGTCCAGCATAAGATCACTACTCCATATCACCCACAGGCGAATGGGCAGGTAGAAAGTAGCAATAAGATAATAGAATCAATCCTAACGAAAACCTTTGCGTCACATAGGCGTGATTGGGCTACCCGACTACCTGAAGCACTCTGGGCCTATCGAACCACATGGAGGAGCACCACCGGTTACTCACCTTATCAATTAGTGTTTGGAAAAAAACCCATTTTTCCCATAGAATTCGAAATCCAAACATTACGGACAGCACAGGAAGTTGGCCTAGATCTAAGCGAGGCACAACTCAATCGACTACAGCAGATCAATGAATTAGACGAAATTCGGCTCTCTGCACTACAAAATACAAGATTGATTCAACAGCAGCGAGCCAAATGGCATGATGCGCTCATCAAGAACAAAGTCTTCCACGAGGGAGACTGGGCTCTGTTATACGATTCTCGGTTTCAGGACTTCCCTGGAAAACTTCAAACTCGATGGTTGGGACCATACGAAATCTAGAAGGTGCATGACAACGGAACCCTTACTCTAATCACCATTGATGGTTCTGGATATGCATTCAAAGTAAATGGCCACCGAGTCCGTCTCTATCGTAAACCACTCACTCGGGAATCCTTCTGCCAGCAGCTACGCCGAGACACTGATATGGAGATCTTAGGAGAGGAAGAGAAATCTTCCTCACCTGTAATTCATTAAGGGTTCATTTCTTTTTTGCAATTTGTACATAAGTTCTTGTTTTTTTGAGTGGTTCTTGTACATAAGTTTGAATTAAATATTTTCTTGTCATTTTTGCTGTTCCTTTTCTTTTACAAAGCTCGATTTTTGCTCTTCTAAAAATAGCATATGTGTGTTTTTTTATGATGTTGGTTTCGCTTGTTTTGCTGTTCCTTTTCTAAAGGAACAGCATTCGGGATCTCTGCTGTTCCTTTTTCAAAGGAACGGCATTGTTACATTTTCCGCTGTTCCTTTTGGTTACCACTCTTCTTTTTCTTCAAAGAACCAGCATTCTTTTATTGTTGTTGTTCCTTTTTC
Source organism: Pinus albicaulis (assembly GCA_034641835.2). Taxonomy (NCBI): domain Eukaryota; kingdom Viridiplantae; phylum Streptophyta; class Pinopsida; order Pinales; family Pinaceae; genus Pinus; species Pinus albicaulis. Next base: position 1,421,473,038 of record CM076574.1, on the reverse strand, counting down.
AAAGGAATGGCATTTTGAGTGTTTTTATAGTATTTTTATTTTTGCTGTTCCTTTTTTCCAAAGGAACGGCATTTGCATTTTTGCTGTTTTTTATCATCCGTTGTTGTTTCTTTTTCAAAGGAACACCACTCGCATACTTCTGCTCTCCTTGTGAAACAATTTATTCTTTTGCTGATCTAAATTGAGGATGCTTCTTGCCCGTCTTCTTTCTAGTCTTTAAGATACAGCTATGTATTTGTGCAATGAAATATAAAATCACAACATACCGAAATCCGCAAACCATAAATCGCTATATCTATAAGGCTCTGCATTAGTAAGAGGACAAACGGAAGGACATACTTATTTCTTACCTTTTGTTGACATGGTTTTACTAATTTTGCCCTGATTGGTTATCTTTATCATGCTGATTCCCTTAAACTTTTTTTATTAGTACTTGGGAATAAGAGCAAAGAGTTTATATCTTCCTATTGAGATAATAAGACTTCTTCCACCATTCCTACTCTTAAGGAGTGTTGAGCCACCCTTTGTGTATAAGGAAAAGTATTCTATGAAAAAGAAAAATATGTGAACATGATATGTCAAGTGTCAAATGCAGGATAGGGGGTCTCATCGAGAGCCAGCCTACCATGATCATGAGGATGGCAGTGAAGTGGCATTCCCATTCTGGCCACCACACCAGGGATATGGTCCAAAAGGTATATCAAATAAACAAACCTTGGAACAAGAGGTCTCATTACGAGCCGGCCTGCCCACGTTTCGCTCCTTCCTCGTGAATGGCATTATGGTTAACTGGTCACCAAGCCAGCATAATGGTCTACATTTTGACATAACAACATTCCTAAGTATACACAAAGGATTATGGTTCCGAGGGTAAAAAAAACAACTCTGCCAAGGTTATGGACACCTGTTGGCAGCAGAGTAATGTTAATGGTATTGAAGTCACCTTGCTTACACCAATGGGTAAAGATACTAATATTCTTTTGTTTCTTATCTCCTAGGAACTAATCATATGTCATTTCCCGATTTATACATCGCATGAACATTTATCATTACCAATCATGGCAACGGAAGTGACCATGACCACTTGAGATTTGGCAAGTACGATACATGTCTTATACACTAGCCTCATATCATAACACAGCAGCCTCTTATATCATACGCGATCAATTCTCCGCCTCGATTTCGGTAATTCGTTGTCCTTTTTAACATGGCATAATTCCATATGTTGTTCCTTTCTGACTTGATTGCAGACCGGGTGCCGCTCCTTTATTTGTCGGCTGGGACAGCCTATCACATTGCGGGGGGGGAGGTTAACCTCATCATTCCCTGTATTACGTGTCAACTTACCATTCGGGAAAGCTAGTATACGACGGTTTGGCATGGTTTAACGGCATGGCATTTCTATTTTTGTCACAAGTTGCTTTCTGTTGCACTGTTGCATACTCTGTGTTTTTTCGAAACCTTGCGATTATCACCCTCTCTGTGTTTCAAACAGAAAACGTAGTTGCCGTTCCATTTAGAATCTATAGTGAAACTATGGGAGGAAGGGCAATTCGAAGCGAATACCGGTCACTGATGACATAATTGCAGAAGTTTCAGGACTACCAGCCACCGGACCGGTATGGACATTAAAAAAGGAACGATTACAAAAGGTCATGGAAATTTTCCAAGACGAAGGTCAGAATTTGACAATTAAGGGGAAGGGAGTTCTGCCAGCAACCCTAGGAGAACCCTGGACGGAGCTAGCAAGAACAGTGCAGAGTTACATTACCTGCGAACGAAGGAAAGACGTGGTAAGACCACGACATCTTAAACTTTTAGCTGTTTTAAAGCAGAGATGCTCTGTAAATTTACCTGCACTCCTGAACTCCTTACTGCATGATGCTGCACAAAGTATAAAAAAGGCACAACACATAGAGTCAGTCGTTAGTCACCATGGGTTGATACGACTAGTTGTTAGTTATGGTCTCACCCAGCAGCAGAGCAGCTGGGAAGAGCTGATTGCAACGATTGAGGGGGGATTGACAGAGCCATCCCCAAAACGCAGACATTCTATAAGCACACCGGAGTGTCCGGCAAAACGCAGAGAACATGTCGCTAGTACATCAGAACAACCAGAGATACATCAAGAATCGGCAAAGCGCAAGCATGCCATTGACTCACCCGAGCAACCAGAGGAACCCAGAAAATCAGCTCGGTTAGCTCAAATGAGAGGAAGCATAGATAAGCCCAGAAATTCAGCCCGGTTGGCTCGGATAAGAGGAAGGCTGGAAAATCTTCAGGGGAGCACCAACCAACCAGTGATAATTGAAGATGAGCAACCCGAAGAAGAAGCAGCCGAGCCTTCGGGAACAGAAATAGAAGCAGAAACTGAACATGAGGAAGAAATGGGACAGCAGGAAGATAGCCCATTACAAGACCTACTGGGAGATGATGACTTGGCCGCAGTCCTAGCCAATATGAGTAAGTATGGTCAACCTTCTAGTTTAGAGGACCCCCACGACAAACCCCAAGAAGAAAACATGCCTGTTCATGATGAAGAGGAGGAAAATACTGAACGGGAACAATCTGTTCCCAGGTCACAAGAGGAAATTCTAGAGGAAGTAGGAGCAGAGACAGAACCAGTCGAGGTTCCTACCCCAGAACAGCCAGAGCAGAGCAGTGAAGAAGAATCCCAAGAGGAAGATTTAGAAACTGGTCATGATCCAGTCCGCAGCAGACAGACTGCTGTTCCTTCGAATGAAACACTGGAAATTAAGAAGTTGCGGAGGGAACAGAATAAATTGTTGAATACGATAACCCAGCTCAGACAACAAATTAGGATTCTGAAAAAGAACCAGAAGGTAAGAAAAACCGGAGGGAGGAAAAAGAAGGCCAACAAGCGGCCTGCTGTTCAAAACCCTACTGAGAATCCAGCTGCCGTTCCAAATGATGCTGAGGAACGGACGGGTGTTCGCATTAAAACAGAAAAGGATGATATAAGTATCAGTGACAAGAAAATTCAGACAGAGGCACCACCCTCAGGGGTAATAAGGGTTCTGAACTCCAAACAGCATAATAAGAAAGTTCAGGTAAAACTCCCGGCCTCCACTGATCTATGGAAAAAAGATCCGAAAATGAAAACCTTGCATAAGATGGTGAAGCAAGCCCAGCAAGAAGCCGAACAACTTAGAGAGCAAACGGTTCCCCGAGAAAAATATGAAGAGTTACAGCAGCAACTAAGGGACGTCAGTCAATCCTTTGAAGGGTGGAAAAAGGAACAAGAGGAAGTTGCACAGGTAACCCGTAGACTAGATACTGTTATCAAACAGATGAATGACTTGTGTTCTTTATACAATGATGTTTTAGCATGTAGGGCCCCTGCTAAAAACTATGCTCTGTTTTTATTAGAACGGTATTTACAATTAAAAATCAAAGCTGTTAAAGCAGGCACCCCTATACAAATTAACACCGTCAATGACTTTATAGACTGCTGTAAACATTATGGAATGAAAGTCCAGAGGTTGTTGTGTGAACTTTATTTGCACGACCTTGTGTTAAGTCAGGAGACTAAATTAAACCCTGGCCCTTTCATTGGAGACATCCAATTCCAAGCATTCATTTCATTCGGGGTTAATCAGATTAAGTGGCTCAAAGCCTATGATACTTTCCAGAGTCAGGAAAATGGTCTAGATTTACGGGTTAGGGCTGAGCCTAGGAACCCAGTACAGTTGTGGAAAGCTCATAGAAATCTTATAAGGGCTTCTGGTGCCATTGAAACATTAGGACCCATGCATGAGGCACTCATTCGAGAGAGTTTAGATACCCATTCATTAGGACCCATTCATGAGGCACCCTGCGCGCGGATACCAGGCCCTGTATGATATGCCTGAGGGGCAAACAGGTCAGTTCTTTGACTATCTAATTACTCAACATGGTTGTAGGCCTCCGCATGAGACTCCTTCTCCAACATATTCTCTCACTGCATTGCATGTCAACTACAATGTTTTCATGAGGACATGAAACAAGGTAAGCAGGGGGGTGTGTGGAGTACTAAAAAGGTATGCTTTTGATCATTATTTCAGTGGCTTTTTAATAGAATTTGTGAACCTTGTTGTGTCATGAATTTGGAAAGTAATAAGGAACTATAACAAAACACATGAGAATTGATATGCAAGACTTAGCCATTGATAATGGTTATTTTCTATACAGGAAAAGGAGAAAACGAGGGATTGTCGTTCCAAAGGAAAGGACAAAGTCGAGATAACTGTTGTCCCTCTGGACGAGAACCGAACGCAAACAAAGATAAACAGATCAAAGCAAATCGGCTCGGAAAAGAAGGAGAAGACACCAGCTCAGCGCAAAAGAAAAGACAGGATGAAGAGTTAACAGTTTGGCGAATCCCTCAGGATCTTCGATCCTGAGGGATCGCTGCTTTATTTACCTTGTCACTTGGACATCTCCGTCGTCGTCTTTATATAAAGAGACAGCACTGTTAGTTTGGGATAAGATAGATGTAGAGATGAAGGATACGCTTTTATGTAATTTCTGTAAAACATCAGCTTTGATTATTAAGTTTCGTTGAGAATTGGTTCAATGTATTTTTGACCGATGCATTAATGAAAGTTTGGTGATTATTTCATCTCTGCGACTGGATTAACTTCAAGCGGTGTATCCTTGGAGGCTAAGGGCCCGGCCCCGAAGGACACTTGCTTCTGTACCATTACGGCTTTATTTCTGTGTGGTTTGTTTATCATTGTATTTGGTAATTCGGTATGTTTTATGAGTTCATATTACATGCTCTGTTAAAGATTGAATCATTGAAGTTTTTGCAGATAGAATTGTGTGTTGACTCCGCATCAAGTTATTAATCCTTTCAAGAGTTCATTGCATGTTCTTACTGTTATGTTACAGAGCTGTTATATTAAACGTTCGTGTTGTGTGCGTTTCTAATTTATCAGTACTGTTCCATAATTCATTAACCGTTATTGCTGTTCCTTTAGTGTGATTTGTGTGAATTGCCTTTGGAGTGAAAGAATGTTATTTGATTGCAAAGAGTATATTTGAGTTTGGTTATAACCCGCGGGACTTAGTTATTTAATTGCTGTTCCATTTTAGACTTGCTGTTCTATTCCAGAATTGCTGTTCAATCCTTTATTCGCTTTTTTGTTCCATTTACTTGCAGTTGTTGATTTGGTGTGAGAGATGATCTAAGGCTGTAGTGAGCATTGGCAGTCACTGTCTAGCTCCCAGGCTCGTGGTCCATGCTCTAGTTTCCTTTCTATCAGTTTCCGAAGGGATGGGTTATCACTGCCGAACCCTTGACTGGTAAGCTGTTGAGTTTTCTGAGTGCGTGATTTATTCTTTGAAGTAATTTAGTTACAAGCAAGCATCCGTTTACTCTTGTATTTCTTATGTACTGTACTACTAGCATTACTCTGAAAAATGATAGCCTCGGATTGAGTCACTCTTTGTAATAACAAAACGCTCCCGGATTGACATATTAATGTGAGGTAATTAGAGGTGAAAGAGGCCCTTTTTATAGCTCTACATGTTGATCCTCACATGTTTGGCCAATAAAGCCAAAACTCCAAGCATGGGCCACTTTAATTAAACACCTGCCAAGCCCTGAAGCCAATATTTATTATTTAAATAAGTCTTCTTCCTAAGTGGTTCCTTCTCACCATATCGTTGGATTTCATGCTTCGACTTAATATGTAGCCAAGGCGACTCCATATAAAGATCAATTTTGCACTCACTAGGCTTGACAATTTGACCCGATAAGTCAAGTCTTCGATTGCTCATTTAAAGTTTTCTTTACATGTACCATACCATGTCGGGTAATGCCCTCCTTAATGTAGAAAAACAAGTATTGTTTGGCATTCATTGCTTCCAAAATAGTTGCAAAAACAAATGGCATTGGTACATAAATGACTGATGCATTTTCCTCTGCTTTAGCCTTTACTTCTATAACTGTACTAAAAGGCTGGAAGACTCAAGTGTTTTGTTTCTCATAGTCTCGCATGTTCACCCTTACCCAATGCTTTCTCAGTGACCAATGTCTTGGTGTTTTCCAAATTTTCATGTGAGGCCCAGTTAGGCGGTGCTCCTTTCATCGTTTGGGGCGATGCTTTCAACGAAAACCTGGATTGGTTTATCCATGTGCACACACACCAACCTCATGAGAAGAAGTAACCAAATACACATATGGTCGAGATCCCTCTTGTATGTAGACCACTGTGTCTTTATTCCTTTTGAATTGGTGTTCCCCCCGTAGTGGTTTAAGAAAAGACCTGCGATGCCACATTACAAGAAGGCATGAGCCACAACATAAAACAATATGAATACTAATACAAATAGTAAGTCTCTTTATGGCTCTAGGGTATCATTATCCAAAGTTGCTTCACATTCGCAATATAAAGATTTGGTTATCAACCAAATAGTAGAATTTCAGGCATGCATTACGTAAGGACTTCAACGATCCTGATCAGGTTATCCTCAACTTAAGTATATCTTGTGATAATTACACTAGAGACTTTCAGGTAGTTTTATAAATGATTATGACTTGAATTTTCAAACATTCCTTCTAATATTAACATATGAAGCGAAATTCCAAGCTTTGGAGGCTTACTCTCTCACACATAAACAAACCTTATTTTGAGAAAATAATGCTTATGCACATGGATATGATGGATATGATTCCTTAAAACTTGGTGGAGAAAAACCCGAGTAATACGTGCCAAAGTGAAATTCAAGAGAAAAAGGTTTTGACCTTTGATTCATAGCTATGATAACTTAGGATTTTATAACATATGAACAAGACCATAATAATCCAAACCCTAAATTAATGGAGAGAATAAGGGTACATGCACAATATGATGAATGGGAAAACACCCTTGAAAATGTAGGTTGATGACAAGATAACTCCCAACAACAACTACCTGCCCAAAACCTAATGAAATGAGAGGGACTGAGGACTAATGCTATATGAGGTACCTTGTAAACCCTGATGCATATGAGTGATCCAGTTTCGAGATAAGATGAGAAGGTGAAGATGATAATCACCCTCGAGAGTAAGGATTAATTCATGGCAGGTTTGGACCTTCAATCACCAAGGATGCCGAGAAAAATATATAATTCTCTCAAACCCTATTGCACATGCTAAGGCATAGGACCAGTCAAGGGCCTAGGGTGACATGCCATGCAATAAATCTCACCATGGTGTGCGATGTCGATGAGACTATGCCCTTAGAGGTATAGGTTTAACATAGAAAGGGGGTCACTTTCTTTCCAAATTATGGTTTCTCCCAAACCCTAGTATAGTCAACATAAGGGGATCCAAAATGAAATGCTGCTTGTCCACATTCAGTGCTTCTGTTGGTTGTGATACATACTAGGGAAAGATAAGTTTTGAAGTGAAGGGAGTCTCTTGGCACATCACCGAAGCGACACACCTTCGAAACTGTAATGTCGTCATAATGTTAACATCTGAGGCAACACATGATGTGTGGGGGCAACATGTAAAGTGCGAATGGGGAAAACATTAGAGTTCGACAAATGCCCAAAATTTTGGGTGGTGTTGTAGCAACTATAACAACTCTCATAATGTTAAATCTGGGCAATTGGCCTCATTATGATAGATGAAAGCTTAGTAAAAAAAATAATAACTATCAAACCTTAAAAGAGGGCATTTTATCATACCTTTTTATGTCTACATTAAAACGAGGAAAAACCAAATAAATTTAATTTTGAGTCTTTTAATTTAAAGATGATCACATAAATAATTATAACTACTAATTAATTATGTTTATAAGTTTTACATATTAAATAATTCATATACATTTTAATAACTTATTTTTTTATATTGAAATTTTAATTTAATATTACATATAAATTTTTTTTTAAATATTATTATTTCAATTTAATTTTGTTTTAATTTTTAATTTTAAATTAATTCCAATTTCCCTCCAAAAAATTCCGCCTCCCTCTAGCGTTGGTTGAAAATTCAATTTGAATACTTTTAAGGAAGCGAATGATTCTATTTTTTATTTTTTGATAAATTTTTATTCCCGCCTGCAAGTGGAACCTTCTGGAGGGATTTCTACAGGGATGCTGTACCCCTTTATCGTTTGCGGTAGCTGGTTGATACCATAGCTGTTGAGATGCAGCCGGATTGGCCTCTGAGGAGGAAGAAAATTCAAGATGCTGCCCACCCCCCTGACGATGTTGTATCTCGAGATCAATCTAGAGCAAGAATCTACTCTCGGTCTACAGAATCTGGGGGAATAGATTGGGATTGACTGAGTTTGGTTCTCGAACTTCCTTAATGAATGCATAATGGGTCAACGATGAAATGGTAACAGTGGGGTATCAATGTGTAGTATCCAAGTGGACCAAGCGGAGTCGAGTAGAGTGTATCAAGCAAAGAGTATCGAAGCCCAGGTAGTCACATTCCAATTGTTTCGTAACGACAAGTTGTGGTATGGGGGACCTTTCTCATTCGGGTACTGATTCTCATGGACTACATGGACAACATGCCCAAGGTATTTATAAAATGAACCTCCGGAAATAACCAAGTTGAATCTTTTTCTATTTTCTGAAAACCCCATATTTTAATGCTTTGCAAGCGAACTTATTGAATTTTTTTTTATTTTTTTTATTTTAATGCTTTGCCCTGCAACTTGATCAACCATTAGCCAAAAGATGATTGCATTTCCGACGCAATGTTACCAACTTCAATGCTCTATTCAGAAAAGCCAGAAATGTAGTTCAGCTTGCAACTTCATATGGCATGTGAATCCGATGTAGAAATGTCAACTGCTATTACTATTCTTCTGCTAAACTGGAGATGACAGGGCTTTGCCTGCAATTATACTTTTAGAAAATTCCAAAACTCACTGAAACCTAACAACAAACCTATGCTTTTTAGGAATTGTATGATAAAATGGTATTCCAGTCTCAACAATAGTCAGAAAATACTGCTCTCCCTAAAAACTGTCGTAATGCTCTGAATAGTAGTTTCCATATGATACAGGGGATTTTTGCAAGCATCCTGTAACTTTCACAGAAGTACCCGTTGAAAGGTTGAGGCAGTATCAGAATTAGAATCCAAACTTATAAAAGTGTTATTAACAAATCTATTTAACCATGCATTTTGATCGCTCAACAGGCACTCGTTGCAAGATTCCATTTTGAGGCTTCCTTGACATGGTTTTTCCATCAGATTGATAATTGCAAGCATCACTCCCTAATCCACTTTTGATAATGTCAGCAGGAGGAATGAAGAAATCTATTGAAAGGCCAGGAAAATTGAAAACCACATCGTCAATTGTCCATGTTTCTTCCATTCTAGTTCTGGTATGGCTCATTGAATGCTCTCCAAATTTAAAAAGAGTGACAAGTTACAACTGATCGACCTAAATGAGCAATCATCACACCATCTACTGCTCTATAATTGTTGATAGTTGTTTCTATGGTGGTGTCCCAGTAAACAACATCTATTCTAGTGGCTTGAATCTGTGTGAGATGGGAATCTTCCAAATATACAAGGAGGCCAGTTTTTTGACTGAAATATCAAAAAGTACATGTCTGATAATTTCTGCAGGTCCATCACTCCAATCGTGCAGAGTTGAAGGATCAGCAGCAAGCTTTAAAATGAAGCAATCTTCCTCTCCAATTTTCTTTTCTCCTAAGCAACGAGTGTTTGCAAACATGGTTGCTGTTGTTCTAGGATCTAAAACCTGAGAATAGAAAAGCCAACAAGAATAAGAATGTGCATCATCACCAAAACAAGTTAATCTAAGTTGCATAGTTGCCATGGTCCTAAGCTCAGTCCCCTGATTAGTGATTTGCATTCGAAAAAAAATTGTCATTGAAAACAAACATAAATGTAGTTTTGTTCTAATATTTTTCAAGTTTAACAATTCTACATGGCTGATTAAATTCAAAAAACCCAATATAAAAGAAAAACCTACAAGGTTGATTAAATTAGACATTCAGTGTACCATTGCTTGAAATTAGAAAAAATTAGAGTTTTCATAAATAATTGAACTTATGCAGTGATTGATGTACTAGGATCTAAACCAGTGGAAAAGAGATTAACCAAGCATAAGAACATGCATCATTATAAAGTTTAAACACATTAATATGAGATATTATTAGAAGAACCACCAATAAACTATTTTCGCAACAATCACCATAAAACTAATTTTAGCAGTCCGAACTCTCTTCTATTTATTTTCGGCAACCGCTCATGCTAAAATTCTCAACTCTTAACTTAATCACAACCTGATCCGAGAGCCTATTCTGCAAACAACAATGCATATTATATTTGCATATTTCTCATTGGATGAAACTGTAATCTAGGCCATAATCTGCAAGCACTCATATGAAGACATCAACCTCTGGTTCTATCACCCTAACTGGGAATCTAGTCAACAACCATCTATACTATTTCTGTCAACTTAATCCTATAACCTAGTACCTAGACTAGATGAACACTTGCACCAATCTTACTGAAACTCGGCCTGATCATAGAGACTCACAAATCCTTGCCAAAACTGTGTTATTCAAACCACCATAACCAAGAAAATCATCATTTACCAAAATTAACCTTTTTGTTAAACCTTCTGTTAAAATTGGACAACTAGGTCCAAACTCTGGGTTGTGCTGCTCAGATGACGATCGCAATATTTTTATTGGATTCCTCTTTCGGAGAGGTGTAAGATTGATCTAAAGATCATCTCGATCGGATGAGCAGAACATGTACTTTGAATTTATTCCACTTATGTGCTGGGTCGGCCTGGAATAAAATATTGACTTAAATGTCTTAAAGGACGTGTCACACACCCCCAAAGATTCCTATATATTGGAGAGACTTGGAGTTCATTTGAGACACATTGGTGTGGAGGAATTCTCTCTCTCTTGATGGCGTTGGAGCTGCGTATTCTTTGTTTGGGTTGCTCTGGGGTTATGTGTGACACGCTTGGCTGAATGACCTATTGGAAACTTTGCTGGTAGAAGCATCCTGTTGATCGCCGTAATGCCACCATTTCTTATCTCTGTCTTGGCTTGTCTTCTATCGATCTATTAGTATGTTCTATCTTCTTCAATATTGTGCCCTAATCTGAAATGGCATAGAACATGAGCAGAAATTAACAGAATCCCTGCAAGTGCCATCCTATATATTATGAATCAATCAATCTTCAAGCAAATCCAAATGGAAGTGTTCTTCTGCAACTTCCACGCGGAGGTTGGGAATGGTAAAGGCCTTGATAGATAACCACTGATGCCGAATCTTCTCATCACAGATGACATGAACCAGAGACCTTAAGTCACTAGCCGATTTGGGAAGTTGCTTCACACGAGAGCACTCCCTCATATCAAGTTCTTTTAAACTAGATAATTGGCCCAATTTATATGGGAGTTGTTTTAGGTACCCACAAAGTGAAATATCAAGGAATTGTAGTTGTCTTAGCTTGCAGACTGAATATGGTAGTTCTTTTAAACTTGGGCATGCATACAATTTGAGCATCTGCAGTGAGCTGAGATTACCTATATCTTCCGATAACTTATGAAGATCGTGGCAATTTGTGACAGATAACCATTTAAGGGTAGTCCAACTACAAATACTTGTAGGAAGTTCCCTCAAATCACTACAGTGATCGATAGCTAACTCAAGAAGACAGAGGAAATTTAAATCCACCCCCATATGTAATCCTGTAGTATTCCCACAACCCTCACATAGAACCAAGGATAAATTCTCTAGTTTTTTCCGGGACTGACAGTATTCTTGGAGGGGAGGAACAATTACTCTTTGTAACCGAATAACTTTCAGCTATGTTAATGAAGAGAGGACTGATATACCTTTGAGAGTAGCCCGCTTAGAATTGTGATTTACAATTATGAGAACCTTTAATTTATCCATTGATTGCATGAATGGTGGAAGATTCAAGAAATTATTCACTTGTAGAAAAGTTCAAGATAAACGCCTTGGCATTAGGGAAGTTCATCTGACACCAATCCTTCTCCTCCATTGAACCTGTGTGGAAGGAAACAATTTCAGCATTGAAATCACGCCCTGCATGCTTCTTCCACATTTTACGAATAGAATCAGCTTTCTGAGGCACGATAAACCTTTTGCGTCTTTCAATTATAGGCTCCTGCTCGGTCCAATAGATAGCCAGGTCTCGCAATGCATCATTCTGAATTAAGGAAAGCTCACCACTACAGCCATAAGGATTCCCCAAGGTACCTTTTTGAGTTTTCACCAAAGTCACAAGATTTCGACTCGCAAGTTCTATTAAGATTGTGTAAGTAGCTATCCATTTCAAATTATGAACATAAACACCCAAGTCTAACAATGGATCAGCAGATATTTTTCCAGCCTCTGGAAATATTCCCACGTCCAGAAAGCATTCTCGGACTTCTTCTTCCAAGATATCTATGCTTGTTGCCATTCATTTCAGAACTTCTGTTTTGTGATATTCATATATTGTTTGTCCTTGAGAAAGTTTGTCCTTGGCAGTTATCCATGCTGCACGTGGCTGACCATGGAGAGACCTTCCAATCACCTTAAGAGCAAGCGAAAATCCTTTGCATTCTACTATTACCTCTTCGACTAGGTTGTAATCTGTTGTTTCTGGAATGGACTTTCGATCAAATGCCGAAAAGCAGAAAAGGGACACGGCATCTTGCTCTATCAAAGACGAAAAATCATAACAGTAATCAGATTTAACAACATTGTTGTTTCTAGTTGTAACAAGAGTTTTAAACCCTTTTCCTTCAAACAAAAGCTTTTCAAGATGATCAATTTCCCAAACATCATCCAGCACCACCAAAGATGGTTGAGGTTCCATTTGGCGAAGCCTTTGTCGCAGCTGTTGATGCACATCTTCGACGTCATGAAATTCAGGTCTTTTCTGGCCAGCAATCTTGTCCCACATTCTCTCAAGAAGTCCCTTAAGGTTCGGTGATAGCGAAACTCTTTCAAAAACTATCATCTCCTTAAAATGACCTTTGACTTCATTATCATTGCAGAGGGCTAAAGCCACAGTAGTCTTTCCACTACCCCCCATGCCTATTACTCCGAGCAGTGGAGCATCATTGCGCAAGAGACGTTTTTTCAGCTCATACACCAAACCCTTCAAACCAACTCTAAAATCTGGCAATTCTGGGACGCTCGATTGGGAAGCCCTTTTACCAATTTCCAATTGATACATCTGATCTGCAATAAAATTAAGGTCAGATTCTTCCCTTATTACGTCAATTTTGTGCCCAATCCCTTCAATTTTATCCTCCTTTTTGAGGTCAATATTCTCAATTTTATGCTCTATTCTGTGCCCAATAGTCACAAGTTGATCCTGCTGTACTCACAGGCTATGCAATTCAGAACAGATATGTGCCCAACCTTTCGTCTGAGTGAAATTGAAAATAAACAAATCCAAGCCTTCAATTTTATTTGCATACTTATAGCTCCTGAAGATATTCAAGCGATTTACCTTGGAACAGGCCTTAACCAACCTCTTACCCTCCTGCAGCTGTTGATAGAGTTCGCTGAGCAGCTTCTGGCTAGGTTGAGACAACTCTACACTACTCGCAAAGTTGTCAAGTAATAGAGGTGTGATTCCTTCCAGGGTTTTTTGGAGGCGTTTGCAATTCTCCTTGCAGGCAAAACTCTTCTTCAACACATCTTTAATGATCCCTAGTAGCTCAGATGGTACAGCGCCCACAAGTGATTGGATCACCAAACCCTCCGCCATTCCGATCAATAGATTGTTTTCAAAGACACTCAGAACTCAATATAGAAACTCAATGACTGAAATCTTTATTTGAGTTTTCCAGTGATATGGAATGCGACTATAAGAAGATGGATGTCAGAGAAACCATGAAAAGAATCTTCATGTGGAGTAGGCAGGGGCATAGCACATGCCACAACACAAACTTTGCTTCCCGAAAGGAGATTAGCAAAAGAATCCAGAAATTCACAAAGTAGTTGCTTCCCGGAAGGAGATTAGCAAAAGAATCCTAAAATTCACAAAGTAGTTGCTACTGCAAACACCCATTCAGCGTAGATGGTATGCTTAATTATATAGCCACGGCAGAGGCTCATTTGGCGTTTATAGGGTCTTCCGTGGTTATATGCGCACGCACCCCTTTCTCCTCGTGGGTTTGACCATGGAACCTTGCAGGAGGCAAACTTCACCGGCAGTGGGTACCACTTCAACCACAGCAGAAAACCTGCAATATAACCCATTCATATGCCCATTCCACACTCTGCATGACGTTGTGGAGTGAAATTCTAAAGCGGAGCTCTTTGGCAATGTTTCTCACATTTACAATTTCGATCATTAATTGAAATATATAGAAAAACAGAAAACGACATGTTTTCATAATTCAAATTAAATTGCCAACGCAAGGTTAAAACACATTTTCCAGTGTTTATGCCGAAAATTGTACCGAAAACATTCACTTCAACTTAATATCCATGGTGATTGTCTCATCTTAATATGGTCACGCTTCTATATAGCTCAACGCAGATTTGGACTCTAAAATCTTATTTAAGTTGGAACTCAATCCTCATAAGATAAGATAGAGAAACTTAGTTGGCTTCAATTCTCTGTCTGTTAGTTCCTCTTGACTACTTCCAAGGTGATTCCATATCATAGAGATTGGACTCTCCTTCCAATTCTTTTACAAATTAATATTCATGGTCCAAACAAACCCATGCAAGAGTTGATTAGTTTGGATCAAAATAGCCCATTCCATAATTTCACGTTAACCTTATGCCTCCAACGATTTACTGACAGTTCGGTGCCTTCTCGTAGTCAATTATACTCCTAAAACATTGACAATAGCTTCATTTTCCCAAAACCCTCTAGTGTGCACAAAAAAGAGATTCTTCAACTGGAAATGAATAGATAATTAAACTTTGACTCAGATTAAATCGAATATAGAATAAATGCATGGTCTTCGTTATACATTAATTTATAACAACATATATCCAACACAGTCCGTTATAGTAAATGCATGAACTCTTATTCATTAAACTAGTTTTGTGCATACACATGGTGAGAGGCATTCGTTCTCTCTATGGCCCGATTTCCCATTTATTTGAATGTCATTTTATTTTCTCTTAATTTTAAATTGATCAAATACAACTTTAAAAGAAAAGTATCTCCGTGATTTATTCCCTAAATCTCTTATGCTTTTCAAGGTAGAATTTATTTTTCCTTAAGGACAAAATCGTTCCTACCCATACTTTTTCTAAAAATATTGTATAATAATTAAAAGAAACAAACAATATTTACAAATAAGGAATTGAAATTACTTTTCAATGTTGAAAACCCTTTTGGATCTTTTCTTCAGAATGCTTGATGGCTTTTGGAAGTTTTAGTGCTCTTGCATCAGACTCCCATTGTAGAAAAATTTCATGAACTGTTCATGTGTCATTAGTTCTTGAATCCTATAGGATCCCAAGCTTGTGTTGTAGTTTTCCATTCTTCCCTACATGTTGTTTTCCTAGTGTTGATGTTATATTCACTTATCTAGGCTTCCAAATCCTATGTTTTTCTTTTCCACTTGCCTTGCTAATGCAAAGGTCCTTAGTCAATTGTACTTTGTTGTTGGTTGTCCTTTTCCTCTTGTTGTACCTTCTCCTGGTCATTCTCTTCATCAACATCCACAACTTGTCAATTTATTCATCTAACTTTGTCCTTGACTACTAAGATTTACTTTCATCTCTTTCTTGCTGATGCATATCTTCCTTGTGCATTAGAGTTTTAGAACTCTTAACAAACATTGGATTATAAATTTGCTTCATTATTTGTTTCTCATGCCTTGCAATTTACTCCATAACCTTGGTTGGCCCCATGGATTTTCATCTCCATAACCTTAGATACCCAATTTACATATTTGAAACATCCCTCATTAAAAGTAAAATGTTTTGCATCACATTTCACTATTTTGGGGACAGTGTAATTATTTCACGTAAAGTTTCATTGTCATGGAAGCGTGGGGATTGTGCCCCAAACCTTGGTGAGCGTTTCACTATGTAACATTGGGTTGTACTCAACATTGGATCAATGTTATGAGTGTTGATGATGCCTTGTAAGAGGGATTTGCCTATTATGGGGGGCTTAAAATCTTGTGACAAGGATTTGTCACAAGTGGTGACATCCCCATAATCAAAATTCAGTATAGGGGTTGGTAGCCCTATATCAAGGATTTTTTACTTGGGTCGTCATGGTTGTAATAAGGAACTAGGGATGTCCCTATATCAATATCCCTATGGAACCCTATATCTAGCAAATGGCCGACTTCATCAAAGTACGAGCATTTTCACACCCATTAAACGATTTGAGACGACTGGGGTATTCTCTATATGGTACCAAAGCCTTCCAGGAGTGGCCACTAATATTTGGCAAGAATTTGTTTGTAACCATTTATGTTTTATTGGTAATTTAGTGCCCTCACTAACTACTTGTACAACAATATTTTCATGGTATTTAAACAAAACATTGGCCTGGACAACAACTTGACTTGCAAGTTCCATAGTGGGACAAATGACAAGAACAAGAATAGGTGACCTTTCATGACCTTGGAGGAATTGTGACTTCATTATCACCTCAATAGCATAAAATATAAATGATATTGTCTTGCCGGTGCAAGTTTTAACCTTGGGCTACACATCCTTGCCTTTGAGAATAGATAGAAGAGTTACTTCTTGCACAATGGTCATACGCTCATATCCCACTGTGTTGGTTGCCTTGAGTGTCAATGGTGAGATATTGTGCTAGTGAAATCTTGATTGGCTCAAATAATTAACATCCCCAGTAACCTTCACACTACTTGTTTTTGGATCTGCTTTTTCAATAGGACTCAACATTGGTTTCTTGTTCCCCACAAGCTTCAGAATCAAATTCATCTTCAAACTTAGACTCATCTTCGTCATCAATGATCTTTAGTGCTTGGATACAAGAGGATTTAGAGCCTCTTTTGTTCAACAAGTGACCACCTCCTTGGCTGCCTCTTGCAGAGACCCCATTACCTCTACAAGCAACATCCCTTTTTCTAATCATTTTGATCATTTTTTTAGGGTTTTTGAGATTTTTTCTCACCAATGACCTCCAATTTTTGTAAAAATCATAAATAAATAAAGTGATGAGATCCTAGGAGTTTAAACTTTAGTGTTTTCAAATGTTGGGAACATATGACATGAATCATATGAAATGTTTATTTCCATTAAGCATGAGGGTAGAATTATTAACTTAAATGGTCTTTAACACAATCCCTCTAGATTTGTCTCTTCAAATGTGAGGGCACCCACTCTCATAAAGGACACGTTGGGAGTTTAAACTTTAGTGTTTTCAAACTTTGGGCACATATGAAATGAATCATATCAAATGTTTATTTCCATTAAGCATGAGGGTAGAACGATTAACTTAATTGGTCTTTAACACAATCCTTCTAGATTTGTCTCTTCAAATGTGAGGGCACCCACTCTCATGTTCGCATTTACTGATATTAACCTTTAGGAAAAGATAAGAAAATATAAATTGGACTAATGTATCAATCCATGTGAACATGATACCCATTCATCCTCTCACACACTCAATGTGCAAACTTTGTCTCCTAAAGGACATGATTTGGGCAGTATATCAGTTGCCTCAAAAACTTAGGTTCAAGTCAATTCTTCATTGCAACATGATACTAAGAAGTTGCTAAGTTGTCTCCTATTATTATGCTAAATTGTTCAAAGATCGCTCAACAATTCTAGATGAATCTCATGGTGTTGAAATGTTATTTAATCTTACAAGTTGACATACTTTCTTAGTCCCACAATGCCGAAAAAACTTTCCTCAACTATTAATCCTAAAGAAGCCCAATAATGGGTGAACATGGATAGGCCATCTTAACTTTTCTCGCATGTCTTCCATCTCACTTAGACACTTATTTTTGGGAACTCTTATACATTTACTCTGTTAGTTTGTTAAGGCCTAATATGGGCAGAATAAATAACAAGTGTGTGAAATTAGCAACACACTTGACTAGATTGAACTCGGCCTAGTATTATGATGGATGTACATTTTAAGGGCTTCTTTCCTAATTCAAAATCACGAAGATATATAAACTAACTATTTCATTTGTCCTACAATTCCAATAGTGCACATGGCAAGCTTCTCTACAAATATCTTTTGTTGCATATGGCAGGCCTCTCGAATAGACTAAGCTTGTACTAGCATAACGCAAACATGACCCGCAATTCACCACTATGTTTTAGTTTCTCGAACGCCGTCGCATTATTGATCGACTAGTGAAGTATCAACCATTGAATAAGTTTCAAGCTTTGGAGAAGTCACAATATATATTATAATTTTGTCTTTTAGATTGGCCTCTTGACCAATTTTTTCTAGGAATGCCTCTATGAAAAAAATAATTTCTTTCCTAATAGGTTATGACCCTCTTGAAAATAACAGGTTCACTAGAACATTGGAAGCAAATATCTAATGCACACATCATGCTACCACTACAAGCCATTGCAGTAAAATAGAAATCAACATGAAAAAGGATCTACAACTACATTGTAGATGTGTTACAAAGGTGACAATACTTTCTTGAATGTCTATTCTCCAACATCCATAGCATTACCACAAATAATCATAGTTTGTATTTAACTCCAAATAATATACATTCCAATAAGAAGTTGTCAATCATAGTTTTACCTTGTGGCAATGATTTTCCTTATATCCTCGCTCTCATTTTCAGTCAAAAAACTAGATTTCCTATATTGATGACATTCCTACTATAATATGACCAACTATCGACAACTATCTCACTCGTAATTCTAGATAAAATGAGCAGTAGTACCAAAATAATAAAGAAACTGAAAATGATAGTAGATATTGCAGAGTTAAGTAACTAAATAGGTAGTACGTATGATATGCTATTCCATAATTCACTACTCTTCCCATTTATAAAATAGTTTCCACAACAATTCTACATCGCATATTAGTTCTTTATGTTGCTAGTTATTGAGATTTTGGCTCACTACTCGGGATTACAATCAACCTTTCCACGGAGATACATATGGCTTATGCAATTGGCATACCATTTTTGTTACCGTAACTAACATTTCATGATAAGAAATTACAGCTTGAAACATTGCATTTACTTTTTTTGGCTTACTAATTGTTATGTATGGCATATATAATACTAGTTGTCCATTGGGATTCATACGTGACCAAATGAAAAAAGTATTTAACTCGTTGCTAAATGCAAAAAATGTGACATGCTAAGTATTAGAGGGATTTTTGTGCAAATTATAATGAAAAATAAAAAAGTGAAGGCCTACACCTCCAAAGTGCAAAGGTGATAGTAGGGTTTCCTATTTATAATCATCTAGAGGTATTATTATTATTATTTGTTTCGTTTCTTTCCCGGGTCGTTTTTCCCTCGGTCAAGGTGTTTCTCAAGTTTGTCAACTCGAATGCTAAACACATTGCTTGATGTCTTGCATGCTGGAAACACCTCACATCTTAGCATAGGTCCAAGATCTAGTTATGGTACAATAGTGCAAACTATGGAAAAATTTGGTAAGTGCCGCTATCGAAAGCCTTGCCACTATGACCCAAGTGCTATTTGGCCACAACTAGAATGTTGTGTGTGTTGATGTCGCACACAGCGGCATCTTTTTGCAAGCCCCTTTTCCCATCATGTGCAAGAGCAAGCTTTGCATCTCCAAGATGCACATAGCATTCTCTTTGACCCAATAAAATAACCCTTTCTAGTGTTGCATGAGCTTCTAGCCTCTTTAGACCAAGGAACCGTCCTAACTTTTTCACTCTTGGTTTGTAGTTATCCCGTGAGTTTAGTCTCGATTGCAAGACTTTTGCTCTTAACATTCCTTCTCAACGTTTCTCGCCATAACCTCGTAGCTACTCGGGGTTTGGGGTTGTTCCCTAGATATATCTTGGGGTTTGGACCAACCTCCCGATCCGTCGGGCAACATTTCTATACCTCCAAGCAGTATATCACTTATCATAGGCATTTTTTTTTCTCCAAAATGTTGTTACTCTCGTAGAAGGGTGCATTATAATTTAAGATTCTTTCTCCCACAACTCAACATGTTGTGTGCAATGTGGTGCTCGTTGGGTGATTTCAATGGTTTCTACAAACTATTTATTAGACAATGTTTCTAACCTCTTAGGAAGGAGCTACTTAGTGGTGGATGCCTCTCTCGAAAATTGCTGGTATTGATTGTTCATTAGTATATTGAAAAATTCATCGTCGGGTGATTAATGTTTCAATTTTATCAAGTGTCTCCCTGTTTCATATTCAACACAAGATGGAATTTGCATGCACTCAGCTCATTGGAGCAAGGCTTTCTCGGCTTGCCTTGAATATTGAAAGCAAGTTGCGTAAGCTGATCCCTAAAGATGGAGCATCATTGACAAAAATTCAAGCTCCTCTCGGTGGATGTTTTCTAATCCCTCTTCTTCTACTCCTTCCCTTGTCATCTTCATTTGTTTACAAGGCATGACAAAGATACCCATAAGTCTAAATTTTAGCCCAAAATCAATTGTAATGATAGTGGAAATGTTACGAGAATATTATGATTATCACTAATGTTCTGCCCCATTCTAATGAGGGATGTCTTAAGCAAAAAGTTCTCAACACATATTTCAAAGTGGGTTGAGCAAAAGGAAGGAGAAGGTTAAAATGATTATAGTCAACAATCCCACTTACATAAGTGGTTGTTGTGGACTTCCCAATCCATGGTGGAAATGACTGCTGCTACTAAGTACTGGGTAATTCTAACAATTCAAAAAAAATGGAAAAAAACAATTCTAAGCCCACAATTAGTCTTAATCATCACCGACTACTTCACTTTAGACAATGATTCTTTGTTTGTGCAAAACTATTACATTATAGTTAATGGTAGTGATAAAAATCTTATTTCACAAGATCATGTGACTTTTCTTAATTTCCCTTCAAAATGTTAACCTTGGTCTAAAATTTTAGGGTTGGATGAAGGATAAGGAACCAATGCAAGTTATGAAGGTCCGTCAATCCACTTTTGCTATTGACCACTCTTTGATAGTATTAAGTATGATGACACTCTTGTTCACCGTCGTGGTCTTATTCCTTGGAAGGTTTTATCAACATGATTGCCATGAAAACTATTATACATTGTCTTGAAACTTCCCTATTTTTTGCACGATGGTTAGCGTCATGCTATTGATTAGTTTGAAACCGTATTTTAGTGGGAAAAAATTCACTGTTTTTTTGGTGTAATAGTTCATAATTTATTCTAATCTTTTTTTTGCAAGTGTACTAGTCACGATGATAAATGGGTGGTTTACTTCGTAGGGTTCTTAGTTCTTTCTAGATACGCTTTTCATCATTTTGCTTTGAATACTTCTCTAGTGATTTACCTTCATATTTTATCCCCCCGCACAATTGCTCTCGAGGCCCATGGTGTTATGTTTAAGGTCCATGTTGTTATGTTTATTGGTTGTTTCTCGTGGAAACTTTTTTCTTGAGGTTCTGCTAGGTAAATCCAAATGCAAAAAAAATACTATTTTACATATTGATATTTGTTCAAGACATTCGTGTGTGATACTTGAATTTCATAAATCTAGATTTCCTATTTAGTTATATATATCAATATATAAGAACAAGCCCATGGATTGTTCATATTTCTCAAACTCGTGGAGTTGTTCCTTTCCTATTGCATGTTCTTTTATATTGTTATGTTGTGATTCAAATTTCTAGTTGTGCTTTTCAGCTTATTATCCTACGTAGGACATGCTTTGTTAGATTATATCAAAATTTATTCTTATTGTCTTTTTATTATGTATATTGAACATATTATTTCTAGCAACTTTTGATTTTCCTATATTTTCTATTCCTTTGGTGTATCTTTGCACCTTTAGGGGAAATTTCTAGTTTAAATGCTAATTCTTTAAAGGGTGCTAGCTCAATGGAAGAGCAATCGCTTTACAAGCAGGGAGGTTGGTGGTTCAATTCCATCGTGCCTCCGATATTCATAAGGAATGACGACAATCAGCTTTTTGGTGACGGATGCTCTTTTGACCATCACCAATGAGCTTATGGTCACATTTTTTCGACCCTCACCAAAATATGAAATGGTGACGATCAACGAACGCCACCATATATACGCATCAATAGTGATGACCATTAAAGGTCCGTCACCATAAATCTTTGTTGTTGATATGAAATGGTGAGGGTCATTGTTTGTCATTATAGTCATTATTCGTGACGGACCTTGATGTTACCAATGAGTTTATGGTGACGGTCAATGAACGTCACCATATATATGCATTAGTAGTGACGACCATGAAAGGTCCATCACAAAAAATCGTTGTTGTTCATATGAAATGGTGACGGTCACTATCTGTCATTATAATCAATATTCGTGATGGACCTTGAATGTCACCACAACACATACTTTTGGCGACGCCACCTTTGGTGACGTTCAGTTTTTTGGTGACGGAGGCAATTGTCCGTCACCATTGCTCATATGAAATGGTGACGGTCACTATTCGTCACTATAAATCATTATTGGTGACGGACCTTGAATGTCACCACAACACATACTTTTGGCGACGCCACCTTTGGTGACGTTCAGTTTTTTGGTGACGGAGGCGATTGTCCGTCACCATTGCTCATATGAAATGGTGATGGTCACTATCCGTCACTATAAATCATTATTGGTGACGGACCTTGAATGTCACCACAACACCTATACTTTCGGCGACGCCACCTTTGGTGACGTTCAACTTTTGGTGACGAAAGCTCTTTTCACCCTCACCAATGAGCTTATGGTGACCATTTTCGTCCCTCACCAATGTCCTTTATTCTTGTAGTGTTGAAAATAGGCGGAATGTAAAGAAATGAAATGAAATGCAATGGAACTGATCGCGTGTGGTGGGACCCGCGTGGGTGGAGGGTGATTAGTTTTTGGGACCGTTAGATCTCGGGAGGAGATCAATGGTGAAGGTCGAAAGATGGAGTTAATAGAGGCTTCAAACAAGAAAAGCGGTGGAGGAAGCAATGTAATATGAGCCGTTGATCTTGGACCAACGGACGTGACGTGATCAAATCGCGAGGATCTCAATCGTGGGGAGCAGGGGTGACACATTAAAAAGGTTCGATTCCGATTGGAGCGGGGAATACGATTGAGCACCGGCCGTCCGATCCGGATCTAGATCGACGGTGGATATTGAATCGGCGGGGAGAAAATGAATGGAGCGATGGGATCCGGGGCCGTTGGATCCGAAGGGGTGGACGACTCAGGATTGGATCGGAAGATCGCAATCGGGTGACTTGGCAAGGCCTTTGCGATTACGATGGGGGGCGGGGATGCGATTGAGCGCCGGCGTCCGATCCGGCGGGGGGGATCGACGGTTCGGAGATGATCGAGGGGCGAAAGGGGAGGAGTGACGGACGTGATGCGATTAGCGTGGGGTCGTCATATCCGAATGAACGGACGGCCCGTATTCAATCATGGGATCGCAATCGGGGAGAAAAAAGAGTGGCACCATTAAAAAGTTCCAATTAGCGATAAAGCGAGATTGCGATGGCCGTCGATTTAGAAGTGGATCGACGGTGGAGAGGGCGATTGGAGGGCTCACAAAAGGAGTGTTAGGGGCACGATAAAATAGGGTCTGTGGGCGGTTGGATCTATCAATATCAACGACGGATATCATTTCAAGGGTCGACCAACGGATACTCCATCGCATCGGAGGTTTTAACTTTACAAAGGAAATGCGTGTTTGCTCCGATTCTTTGATGCGATAAGCGCTTTAAGGATCGGCACTTGGTCTTAGCGCTTGGGTCTACATGGGGAAGTGGCGTGCGGGGCTAGGCCGAAAGGGGCTAGGCCTTATCATAAGGTATAAAATGGGTTTTTTGGGCCCCTACTAATGCAATTTGAGACTAGGAGAGGGTAATGGTAAGGGGGGGAAAAGGGGAAAATAGGCCGAACAAGGGGTATGTGCGAGATGTAAAGGGGATTTTGGGCGGATTTAGGGGGACTAAGGGAGGGATTTTTGGGTGAAAAGGAGGCTTTGAAAAAGGGGGAAAAGGGATGAAAAGAAGAATTCTACAGGGGGAACAAGGGGAAAATGTAGGCCTTTTGGAACACAAATTTTTTTCAATCGGAGAGTCTTTATAATGGGAATCAGCAGAGGGGATTTGATCAAAGGGAAAAAAGGCACAAAAAGGTTTCAAGGATGTTGTGTTTTTAGAGGAAATGCATTCCTTGAAGGCTCAAAAAACATTTTAGCCCCGTGTTTTCTTGTCAAAAAATTTATGGGGGGCTAACACATCCAACGGTGATCACGCCACGAAGATGCTCGAGAGTTATCCCAAGGAAAACAGGACCCCCCTGGCCCACCATCCGTCACCCTCTCGATGCATTTTCCACCATCGATCTCCTCTCGAGATCGGATGGTTAGAATTAAATCCACACCTCGCCATTGACCGGGTCCTTGCCGGGTCACCCATTCCACGTGTTTTCGGTGCATTTTCATCCGTCCCCTTTATATTTCATTCAAAGGTTAAATGTCGAATGTTCGCATTAAAATTTGCTCGCATTCCGCCAACTTTCACCGGACCATTCTCCACTCGTTTTTGCTGTGTTTTTCACCATCACCCTACACGGTTCCACCATTTCACCGGGCTGCACTCGCCATTCTCATTTTCCCCGCTGCATCCACCCTCCCCATGCATGGTTTTCTTAACGTGTTTACGTATTTTTCAGAGTTACGAGACGAGCGGAAAACCGCCATGGTTCATATGCACTATTGTAGTGGCACAGAGTGCACGGAGAAGTCGGTTTAAGAGCTCGATATCACAGCAACTTGCCCGAGAGAGTGTTAGAACGTTTTTCTCTATTAAATGGATAGTGTATGATATGGTCAAGATCTCCCCAACACCATTAAAACTTGAGATTTCACATACAAAGAACAAGAAAGGAGCGGCAAAGAGTATCAAAGCGAGAGCAGCAGAATTTAAGGTCGGTAATCGAAGATTTTTGAAGCCTTAATTTAGTAATTGAAAAGCAATGTACCGTATTGAATACCTAGAAAATAACACGAGAGGTACCGATACGGCCTTGGACACGAAAAAACAACACCAATAGTGTTTCACCATTAGCAAAATGCTCTTCCCCATGAAAGGACGGAGTGCCCATACAATTTTCATTCTATGCCGTGTTCTAGGGAGGTTTTCTCGCCCCGACAACGATCCCGATGCTATCGTAGCATTTGTTTCATATTACGGAAGACCCTAGCATCATTATTCTACCTTTTTGTTTAATTCACCGAGTATCGCAAGTATCATGCCGAGAACACATCATAGACATACCAGAGTAATTTTCAGCTCGACAAAGGCCACTCTTTCATCCAATGAGTATCGAAGATTAATGCCCATAATTTAAAATAGAATTGGGCCTTGGCCCTCTTCATATTTTGAGTTTTAATGCTACATTTAGTTTTTCCATATACCTCCTCAGCCCTCTTTTTTCAGCTATAAAATTCATGAAGAAACTCATTGTAAAGGTTGTTGATCGACTATGTGAGAATTGCAAGTTGTTTCTCTTGAGACATGTTCTCCGTGTAAAGTTGTAAGATATGCCAAGGAAGATGTTTTTAGACCGAATATAAATCTATTGGTAATGTTGTACTTGATCGGTGTTTCTCTTTAATATGACAAGCACATTTCTTTGGATCTTGATTTAAAGCAGCGGTGATGTTTTTTCTGTGTTTGTCTATGTTTTCCTTTTTTAGTTCATTACATTTCATTTCTTTTCGGCACGCATCAGAAATATGGCATAGGATTTACCCTTGTTAGGTACCCTATGTTTCTTCTCTCCCCTGCCTTCAATGTTTTTTCTCGCTGTATGTGTTATCCGAGGATCGTATTTCAAGCTAATTTAACCGGTGGTAGTGGTCAAATATACTTCTAGCTTATGTATGAATTAATGAATATGTTCTTAGATGTTCTTATTAGGTTTTTAATTGAATGAATTGGGATACCGGGAGTCTAGAACTCGTCTCTCGTCTCACTACGATCCTTTTCAATTTATTGAACCTTTCTAAGTTCCGTTGAGTCGGGAGGCTAAAGCATTGAGAGTTCAAAGTCTCTCTCTCGATCTCGTGTTTTCACCTTTGTGTTTAAATCTTTAGTGTTTCCTTGTCCAAAGAGTTAGCCTTTTAGGTTTTGGATCACGGGTTGTCCAATGGCATGTCCTCGTCCCCTCGGATCCGATTCCCCTGAAAGGTCACCTTGGAGGTTTCCTTGCTTTCACCTTCTCTCTTACCATTTCATGCCACACTACCATCTTTAAGATCCAATGCTTTAGATGACTAGCCCAACCGAAAGCCTCGCATATTGAATAGCAAGTAAACCCTTTTATGAATCCATTGCCCAATGGTCTCGATGTTCTTTGAATCATCCCTCCTTTGCCTAAAATCCTCTTTTGCTCATCCGTGTCTTATATTGAACCCTTCCTTCCCCGATTTCCCAACAACCAAACTAAAAAATCAAACAAACAACCCCATGCATATAACTAGCCTAATATCTTAAATTTGAGCTTCAAATATATAAAACCTTTTCTTATATAGAGAGATCCCTCTCTGGACCTAGGAGGGCTAGAGCCCGAGGTCCGAAAGTGGTTCCGATGTTGTCCCATCTTTTGGCATTGCCAACTTGCCAAAACATGGGAACCCAAACATAATGGTGACTCAGCTGGGGACTTTTTGAGTATTTTCCATCTTACTACATCACAAGAGCCTCGTAAACCTACAATCTCTAGTTAGGTTGGAAATTAAAAACTCCTATTCGAAAATCGTCTTCTATACCACTTGTTTGTGTTTTCTCCCACACTCTTAGACAGAGTCCGGAAAGGGCTAGACAACCTCCGGATCTCATCCTCTTTCGCAGGTGAAATATCAGTAAATTCCCTCCCGATCCATCTCTCGGTTATAATTTGTTGTGTTTTAAGGATTCCCCTAAAAAGGACATTACAAAAACATTGTGGTGGATAGTATACCCTCTTGAAACATCCTAAAACTTCCACTCGGCGACTCCATAGTTCTTAAACGATTAAAAGATTCCACTCGGTGATCGGTAGGCCTGCTAATTATCTTGGTTGACATAAGACTCCAATGGGATACCGGAGCCTATTACGACATCAGCCATAATAGAAGTAACAAGTATGGTTAAGTCGCTTTTGCTGGAAAACAAGCATTATGGCTTCAAGAACCATTCACACAAGAGCTTATCCCAACCCAAACCCACCCTGAAATAGTTGATAACCCCGAGAGCATCCTCAAGAAGTCTCCTACACCTAAAAGACCAACTATTTCCGGACACATCCATAGAGCTAACTCGCACCATAATACTTTACAGACTCTATCGGACCCACTTTTTGACCTAGACTCTCAAAACAAAGTGTACCTAGAACTAGGTCATTCGAGTGTTCTAGACCAGCCGGACCTTGAGCTTCTTGGTTCACTACCCCAAAGTGGTGAGCACATTAGGGACAAGAGAGACCCCTCCATATACTCCTCCCCGATTTTCACTTCATTCAAAACTTGGGGGCTCTACCACCCTAAATCTACTCAGCGATACTTCTATTGGTCGTAGTATCCCTCGCCATCCACATACCATCTTCTCAAGCTAACTCTTTACCTCACCATAATACCATCATGGAAGCGTGGTATGCACCTCTAGTTTTATCTCAGCCTCTAGTACCCTTACCCAATGATTATCAATCAAAGATCCCACACTTCACCGCAAAGAGTCTACCACATCTCATCACCATGTAGACAGGATGGAAGATTCTTTTTGATTACATGGAGATAGATGATGATACGATCAAAATGAGAATCTTTTGCCCAGAGCTTAGGAGGTGATGTGAAGAAATGGTTTAAAGGCCTACCTCCTAATAGTATCCAAGACCTTCTCGCCTTATATCGGACCTTCATAAAACAAAATGGGAAGTTAAGGCCAACCCTCTCCAAATCTTAGCGAATACAAGAACCCGGAAGGAAACGTAGGAGAGAGTGTCCATGACTACTCTACAAGGTTTAACAAGCATTTATAACACTCTTCCTCCACATATGAAACCTCCCCAAGGTATGGCTTTAGGGAAATATCCGGAAGGCTTTGATGCCGATATGGCCTACCGACTTAGGGAGAGGGAGTACAACACACTAGAAGACATGCAAAAAAAGGAGCAGTAAGTGTAGAGGGTAACTTGATTGAGAAAAAAAGCGATATTGAGAGCCGAGAAGAGGGTAACATATAGAGATGACACCGTAGCTTCCACATCCGATCCCAATTATGACCGTCTATCTAAAAACATGGAAAAGCTACAACAAATGATGGAAAAAATGGTTGTCACAATCAAGAACCAAAACAGAATCAAAATCATAACCCGAACCAAAACCTTAGAAGGAATAATACCACTCCCAACGGACAAAGAGAATCGGATCAACAAATTGTTCCCCCCATTTCAAGAGAAATTTCTTTGATGAAGATGAGGGAATCATAGAAGAGTCCGAGGGAACCACAATAAACATGTTTGAAATAGAAAACTCAATCCAAAACTGTTCCACGAGAGGAATATCAGCCCTCATCCTCATACCGGGATGAGGAAAGGTTAGAATCGAGGATTACGGGGCTAGGATTTGAAAATGCCATCATGCGAGTCGGAGAACAAGTATGAACTTAGAAGAAAAAAAGAGCCTAGACACTTCAAAACCAAAGGCTTCCGAGGTTACCATCAAGAAAATGCCCTAAGAAAACTTCTAAAGTAACTGCTGAAAGTAACAAATCAACGACTGAGAGTTCTG
This sequence comes from Pinus albicaulis, assembly GCA_034641835.2. Taxonomy (NCBI): domain Eukaryota; kingdom Viridiplantae; phylum Streptophyta; class Pinopsida; order Pinales; family Pinaceae; genus Pinus; species Pinus albicaulis. Next base: position 1,421,444,173 of record CM076574.1, on the reverse strand, counting down.
GGAAGAACAAAGAAAAAAGACAACCAAAACATCGATAAACAAAGTCAACCAACTAGCGAGCACTAGCACCGTAGTTAGTGCTCCCGATAAAACCGTCACAAACACCATACATAGTGAGAATCATCACACAAATTCTACCACCAAGGTGATGGCTAACAAAACAGAGTTGAACATTCCAAAGAGTCACTCCACTTTCAATTTGGAGAGTGAGATTGCAAAAATTAAAATCGTTGTCCCACTCTCTCGAGTCGGCCACTCGGGATGTATATAAAGGCCAAATTTTGAAAGCTTTAAATCTAGGGGAAAACAGATGACACTCGTAAATTTGAGTGATGATCAACCAACACTTCGTTCGGTCCAAAGATAGAAGGGAAGTTTCGAGAAGGGGGTAGTGTTGAGCTCCAAGAATGTTCTTTCTTCCGCCACATTCCACTCCATTTCTTTTGTCCATTGTTAATCTCGAGCTCAAATGATCAATATAATTAGTTAAAATTTCTTTGAGAATGAATATCATGACTAACTTGCTATGTTTTTATGATTTTGTCATTGTAGTACTTTTTGAACTAAATCTAGCGATAGAATGCGTACATTCCGTAGCTAGTTGTCGATTCTCGTGACTGCCTTCATGTCTAAGCGAAAGTTACGGGTGTCCTCTTAGAGAAAACCACACATGGTCGTATTCCACATCATGCCCTCAACATTTGTTGCTCTCCATGAAGATTGAACGGAATTCGTATGTGGTTATGCACATGGGAACTCAAACTAGGAGATAGACTCCTAATAGGACAAGGACAGAGCTAGATGTCCTTAGTCATATTACGATGCCACTTTTAGAGTTCTAGTTCGATTTTAATATGGAAATACAAAGTTATCCCCTGGATGATCTCAGATTATGTTATGTAAATTTTGCTATAAATGTAGCTCGGGAAACCGAGAGACAAGGTTAGATTTTATGGTTGATTGCTAGATTTCGAAGTCTAAAAACACTCTGTTTTGAAGTAATTTCTCTTTAATGAAAGAAGCAAAGCATTTCCTTGAAAGCGTTGAATCAATCTTGAAGTAGATTTCGTGCTACTACGGTGGTAGAGGGCCCCGCCTCCGAGCAGCCTTGTTTATACTCGTTTAGATAAGTATTTTAGTCTCGTTTTCATTTCTAGCTTAGGCAAGTTTTTGAAGTTTATGTTCATACTTGTTTACATTAATTATCACGACTAGACTTACTCTAATAAACTCTTCCAAAATATCATTACGATGAATAAGGCATAGTCTGTGGTATTGTAGGTTTTAGTTGCATTTCCTTTCGTTAATTATCACGGTTAGACTTACTCTAATAAACTCTTCCAAAATATCATTACGATGAATAAGGCATATTTGTGGTATTGTAGGTTTTAGTTGCTTGTTTACACTAAGTGTCACAACCGGTCTTACTCTTACAAACTCTTCCAAAATATCATGAACAACGAATAAGAAAAGCAAATTGTGGTGTCTTAGATTCTAGTTGTATTTGCTTTCGATCTTATGTTTATGTTCAATTGCATTGAATAATACAACCATACTCGTTTTACAAACTCTTCCAAAATATCATTCACATTGAACGAGTTGGGGTCTGTAGAATTCCTTGGGTTAATTGCATGTTAATTTAGTTACTGACACTCGAGAGGTAGAATGCATTTATTTTAGCTCTGTCACTACATTTCAGTTTGATAATGGCATTTTAATTTAACATTGTTCACTCGTACTTCAAGTAGACTAGTAGCACTCTACTTTAGTCTTAACTCACCGTATTAGCACTCAGTTTAGTTGTTATCCATTGCATTTTTAAATTGTATTAGTTGTTAAATTTAAATACCACGGTCTTCATTATTTACAAAACTTCTTTTGTTCCAACCTCATATTAATACATAATCATTTGGACAGAAGCTAGTATCGATCTAAGACCTGGAGTATTTTGCAACCTTTTTACCATTTCACAAAACAAGCCTTTTCTCAAAGACTATTTTTAAAAAGAAAATCTATAACTTTTTGAGTGAGGCCTAGTGGTGTTAAATTGAGTAGCGAAACAGTAATTAGAATCTAGTTTATAGTAGAAATCTTATGATGCTACAAATGTTCTTTTCCAAATATGTTCTAATAAACCTTTAACCATGGATGAGATGTTGTAACATTGTAAGTTGATTGTTTGATTGTTTAGTTAGGAGAAATTCATTTACACTTAACTTGTCCATTTCCCAAGCTCTTCCAACACATCTTTAATGAATGAATTGGATAAGTTTAATTTCATGTTGTGATTTATTTTCTTGCACCGAAGTCATTATCAAACTTTGCATTTGTTGTTTGCCATCCATAGTTTAGGCTTTGTTCTGTTTTTAACACAACCAATAGCTTCTTTTGACCAACACTTAGTTCTTTTCCTTTTTTAAACATAAAACCATAAAACCAAAAAACATCATAAAATACTAAACACAATGTAGTGAGAAACAAATACCTAGGCACATATAGTGCACTACACTTCAGCAGTTTACTAGCCCCTGGTTGACAATTAATGAACTCAATTTAGGAACACTAGGTTGAGCACAAACATTTTAGCGCCATTGCTGGGGAAGTGTAACTAGGTAGCCTTGTTTCTTAACTCACAAAAAAAAATTATATGCGTAGAGAGAGAGACTCAAGGGGTAGATTCATAAGAAGTAGAAGCAGAATCTTGATTCCTAGAACACCACTTGTTTCACCTAGACCAAGAGCCCAGACACCTCCAACTCAAACCCACATTCCATCCCTTACTAATCCTAGACTTCCGAGAGGACTTAAGATTAGATATTACATTAGAAATACCTTCCACTTCATCCACTCGAACCCGTCTTAGAAGAATATTCAAGGACTCTTGTTAGAGATACAAACTTTTCCACTTTCACAGAAGAATCAACTATGGTAGAAGAGGGGGGAGGAGGAGTCTTTAATGGAGAACACACATTATTTAGAGGGGGGTAGAGGTAGAGGAGAAGAAGGTAGAGGAAGAGGTAGAAGAGAAATGGGAAGCTCTTTTGGGTTTCCTATAGTTGATGAAGAAACCAATACAACTATGAAAAAAAATTTCACCCTCTCGTCCTTCCAAACTTCTATGGACTTAAAAATGAAGATATTGAAACCTTCCTATTTGAATTTGAAGTCCCTGTGTAGAAATTATGACTACTTACAAGATGCTCAAAAAACTTAAACTATTTCCTTCAAAATTGAAAGGAGCAGACATTGAAGTGGTTTATGAGTTTGATCAACAGCTTCTATTAGGACATGGGAAGACATGAAACAAGAATTTCTAGAGAGGTATTTGGATTATTTTATACCAATAAATCATAAGGAGGAAGTGTTTAAGATGTTACAAAAAGAAGATGAAAACCTCGGAAGATTTGTTGGAGAGATTTCATTACAACATTAAAAGAGCAAAAAATGGAAAACTTAGATCAAGACACCTTAAAAGCTCTCTTGTTGAAAACAATTAGGGATGAATGGTTGGATATCCTTAACATGATGGGAAAAGGGGATATATCTTAGATCACATTACCTGAAATATCCGAGTTATGTATTAACCTTTCAAGAGGGAAATCCAAAACTATAAAAGGACCAAGAGACCCCCTGCTCTTGCAAGGGCAAGTAAGTCCGCTTCAGGGACAAGTAAGTAGGGCAGAAATAGGACTTATGCTTGATGATTTAAAATATGATATCTTAGGGAGTCTTAGTGAAAAAATAGACACCCTTAAGTTACAAAACTAGCAAAAAGCTAAATCCGATGCCTTAGCAATCTTTTGTCCCAAATGTAGAAAGAAGCATGCCCCGAGAGAATGTCCTTTGGATGCAAAAGTTGTAGAGACTCGTGTCATTTGTTCGGAAAAACATGAGACCAAGAGTTGTCCTTCACTTCCCTGGTCTTAAAGTCTGTCTTTCAAGAAGATATTCCTACAAGTTCCACATAATCTCTCAATTTTGTCTCTAGAAGGCCTTGGCAAGGACCTCAAACACAAGGATTCCATGATCAAATGTATAACCAACCTCCACTAAATTAGAATTCTTGGCAGCAACTTTGGCCCCAATTTCAAAATCAATCTCAAGCTTGGGCACAAGGTTCACAAAATCCCTATGGAAGATACTCTCGTACTATCGGTATCCACTATACCCACATTTTTCCCCTCAACAAAAATCCTCAAAATCTACAACATCAAAATCAACCACTTCCATTACCATTTCCTCGAAAGCAAACCAGTTGCTTCGCTCAACCCATACCAAACCCCAACAATAAAAAATCCCTCGATATACATACATGATATAAGGCCAACAGCTTTCCAACTTATTTAATTACTCCTCTATACCTTAGTGATGTTCAACTTAGGGTCTCGAAGAATACTTGAAAAAAGGAAACCTTCCGTGATCATACAAGAACAAGACAACTCTAAGGAAGATTCTCTACAGTGAATAAAAGTCTTGAAGAAGACACATCTTTTCAGGGACCCAAACATTGAAAAATCAAAACAAAAAGAACCAATAATTTCAACTCCCTCGTATTAGAGCATCCCATCAACATCCACTCCTACACCTCCCTTTCCGTAAAGATTAAAAATTGATAGAGGTGTAGAAAAACAAATTATGGTGCCTAATTATGATTTCCTAGATGAGATGAGAAATGTTTTTCATTAAGATTCCATTATTACAAGCCATCAAGGAAATTCCAATTTTAGCATAGACAATAAAGGAGTTGAGCATGAAGAAAACAAGAAAAAGAATAAGAGAGACAAAGAAAATTCAATTGGCAGGGGAAAAAAATAGTAGACATTATGATCGGGTAATATTGCCATTCCAAAGTATCTAGACCCAGGAAATCCAGATTGTTAAAATTCACATCAATGGAATTGAGATCCAAAACACACTCATTGATTTAGGAGCATCAATCAATATCATGAGTAGAAAAATCATGGATAAACTAAAACTTCCTAATCTTCTTTTACACCCACATTATTACAATTAGCATACAAAGCATCTATGATCAAACCCCGATGGGGTAATAGAAGACATTCCAGTTGTCCCTAGATTCTTGGGAGTACGCCGTGGATTTTATGATCCTAACTCTTAAGAATAATCTAGGAGGACATCCCTCGTTATATTAGGAAGACCTTGGTTAGCTACAAATCGATGCTTTCATTAGTTGTAGATCTAGTGATATGTACATCTCGATGGTAGTTCAACTAAGAAATTCACTTTGTATCCTCCGGAAAGGACAATTACGTATTTAGATGATACTCAATGGATAGAGGATGAAGAAGACTTACAACCTCTCTTCACAATTTCAGAAATTAGTGAAGATAGTCAAATTCTGAATACTTTAGAAAACTTTGAATCCTCTTCGGAATGTAAACATGAACCATTTCAAGAAGAATCCAAAATTGAGTTTTTATCATCAAGACAGATGTCTCTTCATTCTATGGATAAATTTGGCAGCTCTACAAGTGAGATATTTCCAGGCAAAACTTTAAACATAAACAAGAACCTAGAAAAATCTCAACAAGAAGAGCTAGTCAAGATTTTACAGAGACATTCTTCTCGCATATGCATGGGAGTACACCGATATGAAATGGATAAGCCCTAAGACTTGCACTCATCACATCTATATAGAAGAAAATTGTAAACCAATCGTACAACCTCAAAGATCGGATGATACCAAATCTTAGGGAGATTGTTAAAGAAGAATTGCATAAATTATTAAATGTCAACTTTATCTATCCTATTTCGTATAGTCGTGGGTTTCTCCTTTGGTAATTGTGCCAAAGAAAAAATTGTAAATGGAGGGTATGTATTGACTACCGAGAATTAAACAAAGCTACTCTTAAAGACCATTTTCCCTTACCTTTCATATATCAAGTGTTAGATACATTAGTCGGCAAAAAGTACTTCTCATTTCTAGATGGGTTTAGTGGTTATAATCAAATTCAAGTAGCAATTGAAGATCAAGACAAAACTACATTTACCTCGTCCCTTGGGGTACCTATGCTTACCGAGTGTTTCCATTTGGATTATGCAATGCACCCGCAACATTTCAAAGGGCAATACTAGGAATTTTTTCAGATCTAATACATGATTGTGTAGAGGTATATATGGATGATTTCACATTTTATGGAAACACATTTTAAGAAGCCTTAGCAAACTTGGAAATTTTTTTTAGAAAGATGTAAAGAAGAAAATCTTTCACTTAGTCATGAAAAGTGTTTTATGATGTTTATCGAAGGAATTGTTTTAGGACATCACATTTCGTGGGGATGGGATTAGAGTTGATGAGTCAAAAGTTGAAGTCATCTCTAACTTATCTATTCCAAGTTGTCAAAAAGATGTTAGGATTTTTCTTGGATTTACAGGGTATTATCGAAGATTTATAGAAAAATTCACTAAGATAGCATCTCCACTCTTCAAATTACTTACCAAAGACTGTGAATTCAATTGGAATTCTGATTTCCAGTTAGCCTTTGAGACCTTGAAAACAAAATTTTATTAAGCACCTATTTTAAGGGGACCTAACTGGAAGTTACCTTTTTCATATTTCAACAGATGTCTCGTATATGACTCTAGGAGCAAAAGTATTGGGACAAAAAGACCTGATTCCTTATGCCATCTACTATACCAATAAAAAATTTGACTCCTACAAAGTTAAACTATATCGTGAATCGAAAAAGAGTTTTTTAGTCGTTTTTTCATGCCATAAACAAATTCGTACACTATATAACGAAAGCTATGAAACTTTTGTTCACACAGCATCATTCTCGCAATTAGATATTTAATGAACAAATCAATTACTAATGGAAAAGTCATAAGATGGTTATTTCTTTTACAAGAATTCAACATTACCATTCTAGATAGGCCTGGAAAACAAAACAGAGTAGCCGATTTCCTATCTAGACTCCAAAACATCCAAGACAATAACCCAAAGCTTGAAGATCAATTTCCCTGATGAATATATTTTTGCAATTTCTACTCAAACTCCTTGGTTTGCCGACATTGCTAATTATTTAGTTTTAGGAAAATTTCCTTCAATAATGAATGCAAGAGATAAAATAAAATTCATTTATGACAAAGGCAAAATATTCATGGGTTGCTAATGAGTTGTACAAGACAGTCCGGATCTTATTATTAGGAGATGTGTTCGGGAAGATGAGATGCCCGAGATTCTCAAAGCATGTCATGATGAACCTTGTGGCGGACACTTTGCTAATAAGAGGACAACTTATAAGGTCCTTCATTTAGGATATTATTGGCCATCCCTTTTCAAAGATGCTAAAGAGTATGTCAAAAGGTGTGACAAACTTGCAAAAGGGTAGGGAAACCTTCTCCTTCGTGTAAGATGCCATTGCAGCCTCTGTGTACATATTGAACCTTTTGAAAAATGGGCTTTGGATTTTGTAGGACCTATTAGTCCTCCATCAAGACAAAATAAATATATATTAGTTTGCACCGATTATGTTACTAAATGGGTAGAGGCCAAGCCATTACTTTTTGCTACCGAAGCATCCGTAGTTAATTTTCTTTTTGAGGATATTTTTACTCATTTTGGTGTCCCAAGGGAAATTGTTACAGCATCAAGGAGCTCAATTCACATCAAGGCTAGTGGAACAAATGATGGAGAGATACAAAATCGTACATACGTAAAATCTACTCCCTATCATCCACAAGCAAAATGGTCAAGTGGAATCTACTAATACGGTCATTGAAGGGATCTTAACAAAGACTGCTCATTTACATAGAAGATATTGGGCAGATAGGCTTCTGAAGCCTTGTGGGCCTATAGAACTACATGGAGAAGCACAACAAAGCATACTCCTTATGAATTTGTTTATGGAAAGAAAGTTTTGTTTCCCATAGAATTCCCAGTATTCAAACTTTCAAAATGGCAAGCTCAAACTAGGACTTGATCTATCGTAGGCACAAAAGCACGTATTGGAGCGGATTAATGAATTGGATGAGATCGTAAAAGATGCGCTTCGGAAAAACCAGAGATAGTCCAACAAAGAAAGGACTAGATGGCATGACAAGTACATCAAGGAGAAGAAGTTCAAAGAAGGTGACTGGGCTCTCTTGTTTGATTCAAAGTTCAAGGATTTTCAAGGTAAATTTCAAACACATTGGCTTGGGCCATATGAAATTATAAGAATTTTTGACAATGGAGCAATAAAAAATTAGGACAATAGATGAAGAGGAGGTCACTTTTCTTGTGAATGGCCATAGATTGAAGATGTATCATAAGCCACTTTCAAGAGAAGAATTTGTCAAGAAGTTCCAGGAAAACAATGATGTGAAGTTAATGAAGAAGAATCTTTCTTCTTCATCAACTTAATTGAATTTTTCCGAAGTCATTTTATTGAAAAAAAATAAAAAATAAAAAATAAAGTATAAACATGAAAACTAATCACCGATTAGCATGTTTATACAAAAAGTTAGAGTGAAAACTCGAATCTTTCTCGACACTCTAGCTTTTCAAATTTGTTTTTTCTCAGAGAAGTTATTACAAAATCATAAGTGCATATTCATTTCACTTATGGTCCATTCATTCATCCATACTCCATTTCATTCATTCATCTCACTCCATGGTCCACCTCATTTCCATTCCGCATTTTTATTTTTATTTTTTTAAAGTTTGATGTCTTTCTCGTAATTGGTTAATACATGTCATAAATTTCGATACATTTCTCATACTTCACTTCATTTCATAAGTTGTGATTCATTTCACTCCATTATTCACTTCATTCATATCCCATTATACCATATTTCATCATCCATATTCACTCATTCCATACAACATTATAATTATAATCCAAACCATTCCATTTCATGTTTCAAGTTCTCTACATGTACATTCTCGCAATCAAACAGACATTCTACAACTAATCGTACTTTCGTACACTCGTACGTACATTCTGCAGCCTACAGCATCCCCGAAGGCACTAACTAGTAATCATTTGATCCGCAACAAAACGATCTCCGCATATCCAAGAACAAGAAAAAATCAAGAAGGTTATGAAGAATCAAAAATTAATGATTTTCAGTGAGAGAACAAAGCATATGAAGATCACAAGAAAATTTAAGCAAAGGCAAAGGTATGAAATTATTATAGTGACGAATCATGAAAAATTTCAAGATAGTTCAGCTTATATATTATTCAAAAAAAGTTTTTTTTAATTAATTTTTTTGATCATGCCAAACAAACCTCCTCGCAAAAATTTGGAAAAAAATCCTTCTATTTCTTCATTTCAAATCCCATATCCGATCATCATTTAAAAATCTAAACGGTTAAAGTGTCGAAGTGATTGGACTAGTTACGTCGCCAAGCCAAAGCATTTAATGATGATTTTTGAATTCGTTATAAAAATATCTCCGTGGTCTTTTCACTCATTGATTCATTTTATTTACCTTCACTTCATTATACCCATTCCCATAACCATTCCATATCACTCTTTCCCGTAGCCAACCTTTAACCATTCCTGACCGTGAAACAGAGGCATCCCCGTAACATCCATTGTCACCGTGAACAGAGGGCAAAAAATTTGAAGATTGGAGAGAGGAATTATGGGCCTCATCGTGAGAATCGAACCAATTGGCACTAAGTACTTGGAAGGCTATCCCCAAATCAGTAGAAATCTTACAACAAGCAGGATGGTTGCAATTCCTTGAAAAATTCAAAGTGGCTTCCACAAAGACGTTACTAAAACTTTTGCAAGATCCTTTAATGGAGCTGAGGTTGAAGTTGGAGATATTAAATTCACTCGTCACAGAGGCTTTTATTGCGAAAGCAACAAGATTTCCTAGACAAGGAGAAAGGTGGTTTAAGAACAAGAGAATTTCATAATGAAGCATGGAAGCAGATACTCAAGTCACCAGTATGGATGTCATCGTTTTTAAAAAGGGTATCCCGAGCTCCCAGCATTAAAGAACAAATGGAGGAACATGTTGCTTATCCCGCAAAAAATTCATCACTTGTGAAGGTAGATATGGTACTTTCTATGTTTACCATATTAGGTTGATAATGCATTTTCTAGAAGAAGAACTCAACTTACCCTTTTTCTTGCTTCATAGTTTAAAGAAAATGGCTTCAAGTGTTCAAAAAGAGAATTCAATTTCTGGGAAACAACTTTATACCACCATCGTTTAGTCAAGATTTTAATTGAAAATCATTTAGAAAAAATGGGAGATACTTGGGATGACTTCTTGGTGAGAAATCACTTTGAGGAACCAAAGGAACTTCCACCTAAAGACAAACCTACAAAAAGAAGCAGAAAATGGAAATCCTCCAAAACTCGAAACCGGTAAAACAATACAAGAAAGCAAAGAAGAAATGATTTTCCAAAAAATTAGTTCGGATTAAGAAGCAAATCTTTAAGAAATAGAGGATCATAAGAAAATTTTCCAAAGAAAAAGGAGAAGGACCATCTCAACCGAGAAAGGAGCCACAGACTTACGGGGGATACTAAAGAAAACAAAAGTTAAAACAAAACTAGAGTCATAAACATAGAAGACGAAGAAACACTCTATCGAGCAGATTTTGATGAAGAAACTCCTGAAATAGACCCCGACAAGAAGAAATTTACAACTATGTTGAGTCATTGGAGAGAAGAGCTTCAAAAGTAGAGACAAAAACCCCTAGTCCACCGTAGTCCGAAATGGATGTGCTAAGAAGATATAAGTACGAGCTAGAAGTAATTAATAGGCATATCGTGACTGAAAATGATATTTTGAAGGAGCAATTCAAACTAAAAAACCAATATGAATTCAACCCTCGTCTCTACAAATGGACAAAGTGGAAAAGGCCAATGAAAAAATGAAAAAAGAGAAACAAAAAGTTAATCGTGGCACTTACCAATTTATGGTTCAAGTTAGTCATCGTGAAGCCCGTAAGGCCTTTAACTACTGTGAAGAGCAGAAGAAGAGGGTTGGATGTTCTTGCAGAGGTCTCGCAGTTCTTGGAATAATTGCACGAGGACATGCAAGAATCTAGCAATGGGGGTATGTTGAGCTTCAAGAATGTTCTTTCTTCCGCCACATTCCACTCCATTTATTTTTTTCCATTGTTAATATTAGGCTCAAATGATCAATAGAATTAGTTAAAATTTCTTTGAGAATGAATATCATGACTAACTTGCTATGTTTTTATGATTTTTTTCATTGTAGTACTTTTTTTAACTAAATCTAGCTACTGCATCGTACATTATGTAGCTAGTTGTCGATTTTGTATCTGCTTTCATGTCTAAGCAGTTCCGTGTGTCCTCTAGAAAAAAACCACACATGGTCGTATTCCACATCATGCCCTCAGCATTTGTTGCTCTCCACGAAGATTGAACGGAATTCTCGTACATGGTTATGCACGTGGGAACTCAAACTAGGAGATAGACTCCTAATAGGACAAGGACAAACCCGTATGTCCTTAGTCATATTATGATGCCACCTTTAGAGTTCTAGTTCAATTTTTAATATGGAAAGACAGATTATCCCCTGGATGATCTCGGATTCTGTTATGTAAATTTGCTATAAATGTAGCTCAGAAACCGAGAGACAAGGTTAGATTTTATGGTTGATTGCTAGATTTCTGAAGTCTAAAAAACACTTTGTTTTGAAGTAATTTCTCTTTAATGAAAGAAGCGAGATTTCCTTGAAAGCGTTGAATCAATCTTGAAGTATATTTTGTGCTACTCTAGTGGTAGAGGGCCCCTCGCTCCTCTGAGCGACTTTGTTTATACCGTTTATATAAGTATTTTAGTCTCGTTTTCATTTCTAGCTTAGGAAAGTTTTTGAAGTTTATGTTCATACTTGTTTACATTAATTATCACAGCTAGACTTACTCTAATAAACTCTTCCAAAATATCATTACGATGAATAAGGCATATATGTGGTATTGTAGGCTTTAGTTGCATTTCCTTTCATTAATTATCACAGTTAGACTTACTCTAATAAACTTTTCCAAAATATCATTACGATGAATAAGGCATAGATGTGGTATTGTAGGTTTTAGTTGCTTGTTTACACTAAGTGTCACAGCCGGTCTTACTCTTACAAACTCTTCCAAAATATCATGAACAACGAATAAGAAACAGACTTTTTGGTGTCTTAGATTCTAGTTGTATTTGCTTTCGGCCTTATGTTTATGTTCAATTGCATTGAATAATACAGCCCATACTCGTTTTACAAACTCTTCCAAAATATCATTCACATTGAACGAGATGGGCTCGTAGAATTCCTTAGGTTAATTGCATGTTAATTTAGTTACAAAGACTCGGAGGTAGAATTCATTTATTTTTAGCGTTGTCACTACATTTCAGCTTTGATAATGGCATTTTAATTTAACATTGTTCATCGTACTTCAAGTAGACTAGTAGCACTCTAGTTTAGTCTTAACTCACCGTATTAACACTCCAGATTTAGTTTTTATCCATTGCATTTTTTAAATTGTATTAGTTGTTAAATTTAAATACCACAGTCTTTCATTATTTACAAAAATTCTTTTTGTTCCAACCTCATATTAATACATAATCATTTGGACATAAGCTAGTATCAGCTCTAAGACTCGGAGTATTTTGCAACCTTTTTACCATTTCACAAAACAAGCCTTTTTCTCAAAGACTATTTTAAAAAGGAAATCTATAACTTTTGAGTGAGGCCTAGGGGGTGTTAAATTGAGTAGCAGTAATGTAAGTAGAAGCTAGTTTAGAGTAGAAATCTTATGATGCTACAAATGTTCTTTTCCAAATATGTTCTAATAAACCTTTAACCATGGATGAGATTTTGTAACATTGTAAGTTGATTGTTTGATTGTTTAGTTAGAGAACTTCATTTACACTTAACTTGTCCATTTCCCAAGCTCTTCCAACACATATTTAATGAATGAATTGGATAATTTTAAGTTCATGTTGTGATTTATTTTCTTGCATCGAAGTCATTATCAAACTTTTGCATTTGTTGTTTTCCATCCATAGTTTAGGCTTTGTTCTGTTTTAACACAACCAATAGCTTCTTTTAACTATGCACTTAGTTCTTTTCCTTTTTTAAACATAAAACCATAAAACAAAAAAACATCATAAAACACTAAACACAACGTAGTGAGAAACAAATACCTAGGCACACATAGTGCACCACACTTCAGCAATTTACTAGCTCTGGTTGACAATTAATGAACTCAATTTAGGAACACTAGGTTGAGCACAAACAAGTAGTACCACCTTTTTATATCAGTCTCAATATCCATGACAAGATCCTTCACAATGCAATGCATGACTCTGGGCATCACACAACCTAATGCCCTAAGGTAGTTATGGAAAGGTTAGGCCTAGAGATAATCCGTCCCTATAAGGATTTATATTCATTTGACTCTAGCAGTAGGTAAAGTGTCTTGGCCTAATCAAAGACCTATGTGTAAGCCTTACCCGTATTCTAGCCAAGTGTATGGTCATGGATGTTGTGAGTGCCGTATGTGCCACCCTAAGTATGGCATGTATATCGTCACAAGGTCATGGGGAGCCAAGATGCAAGGTACAATGCGGATGGATGGGGCATATGCCACAATTCCTATTTTTTAGCCAACTTAGAAGATCGTATAGAGAGGCACAAATGAAATTCTCGAGTCGTCAGCTCGTAAAAGCTCGAAAATTTCTCCTTCGTAACTGTGCACACGTATTTAGACTCCTTTATCCTTTGCAATGATGAATCCTTAGAGGAGCCGACACCCGAAAAAAAATTCACTGAACATGAGATGGAACCTATAGATTTCAACATAATGGCCACTCCGGACTTAGAGGAAAATGAAGAACAAAACCTTCCATAGTCCAACGCAGACCCCCGTAACGCAAATGGGCATCGATGAAACCCACTTTAGGGACGAAAACGATGATAAACACGAACACCACCCCTTATGGGAAATGAATTTCGATGGGTCCCAGTACTAGGAAGATTGTAGGAGCAGGAGTGTGGTTACATGACACGAGAGTGACTATGCAAAGATATTCATGCTTGTAACTCGAACTTCAAATGCACAAATAATATTGCAGTATGAGGCTCTTATCCTAGGCTTGAATCTATTGAAAAAATTAGGAGCTCGTAGAATAACTGTGCATGGAGACTCGGAGTTGGTCATAAAACAAGTGAACGGTGAGTATACGGCTAAACACCCTAGGTTGAGAGCATATAGGAATGATGCCATGGATTTATTGAAGAGTTTTTGTGGAATATGAATTAGTGTTTGTCCCTAGGAGTCGAACGTAATTGCAAATGGATTAGCTTGTATAGTAGTTCATATCACAAGCCTCCTAGTGACCAACAAGTCATCATTCAGAAAAATTCAGTGCCTCGACAGCACACGATAATGAGAAATATTGTGGGGATTTGAGTGGGATAAGCAGATTGAGGCTTTTCTTGATGAGCGGGGAATGAGTTTGAAATTTCCGGTTCGGACTCAAAACCAAAGATAGCTACCTAAGTGAAGAACCCTCGGAAGAGGAAGAAACACCCCGTAACATAGAAATAAACACTTTAATCGAAAAACTTGGAAAACCGACCAAGAATATGAGAATGCGAGATAAAGAGGAGGGTAGAGTCTGCGATACGAAAGATAAAAATATACCTGGGGATCGGCACCTTTAGAGGACCTTTTTGACTTTGATGATGTAGTGAAAAATCCCACCATAGAGCACTCGAACTCGATGTTGAGGAATGCAACATAGGTAATGAAGATAAACCCAAGATGATTAAATTGGCTAATTCCTTGCCCGCAGACATAAAAAGAAATATATTGACTTGTTCAAAGAATTCATTGATGTGCTTGCTTGGAGCTATGAAGACTTAAAAGGCCTATAAAACAAACATCATACAACACAAAATACCTATGAAAGAGAACCGGAAACCCTTCGTAGAAAGAAAACTTAGAATAAACCCAAAAAAAATTGCCTACGGTGGAAAAGGAAATAAAGAAGATGTATGAGGTAGGCATAATAGGGCTTCCCTGTGAGGTTCTCCGATTGGGTCTCAAACCTTGTAGTCGTGAGAAAGAAAATAGGTGAGATCAGATCAGTGCATAGATTTCGGGTGAACCTTAATAGAGCCTCACTTAAAGACAACTACCCTTTACCAAAAATGGAACACATTCTTCGTAAAGTAGTGGGCTCAAAAAGGATCTCCTCGTTAGATGGTTTTTTCGAGTTACAACCAAGTTTTAGTACTCCCCGAGAAGACCAACTCAAGACTTCTTTTCACCACTCCATGGGGACACTTTTATGTATGTAAAAATTCCCTTTGAGTCGATGAACGCTGGTTCACCTTCCAACGAGAAATGGACATAGCTTTTTCGGATGAAATAGGACACTTCATTGTCATCTACCGGGATGACATAACAATCTATTCCAAGAATGATGAAGAACACCTAAAACATTCGAGGAAAGTGTTTGAAAAATGTAGAAGGTTCGGTATGTCATTGAATCCTAAAAAGACTGTTTTTTGAGTCGCAAGAAGGAAAACTTCTCAGCCATATTATATCTAAGAAGGGAATTAATATAGACCCACAAAGAGTTTAGGGAATACTACAAATCACACACTCAGAAACATTAAATAGTTATAGTCCTTCATTGGGAAAATAAACTTCTTAAGGAGTTTTATTCCCAACTTAGATGAGCACCTTAGGAATATGAATAATATGTTGAAAAAAGGGTGTGAGAGGTTAGCTGACTGTTGAAGCTAAAAAATATTTTGAATCAGTTAAAATTGCACTCCACCGGGCTCTGTCCTAATTAGCCTCGATTTCTCAAATGATTTCTGATGTTTCATTTGCCTTCGAGCATACGGTGGCGCATGCTTTCTACCGTTAAAAAATCCGGAGGATTGAATAGCCCATTGCTTTTCTTCGGAAAAAGCTTTGAGAGATGCGCCCTTGAAATATAACATAATGGAAAAAATGAGGCTTACGCCTTGGTAAAGGCCTTGAAAGACTTTAGGGTGTACATACTACATTTCCCACACCATAGCTCTACGTGCCAAAAAATAGTGGTTAAAGACATCTTTTCCCAAGACCCCGTATGGGAAGAGGGGAAAATGGATTATTTGTGATCTTAGAATATGACCTTGAGATAAAACCCATAAAATCGAGTCAAAGGTCGGGGCCTAGATCAACTAATGGCTGAATCAAATTTACAAGCCCTTGACATAAACATGGTAGATTCCCTTGGATGGGCGAGAAAAGACCGCTCGATCCCACTGCTGAGGAGAGAGTTTCAAAACTCTCCTTGGTATTCGACATTTCTGTATGTGCTCACAAACCTCGATGATCCTCCCGAACTATCTAAAGACCAAGGCAGATTCCTAAATCTAAAAGCCATAAACTATTGCATTCTGAATGAATGTTTATACTCAGAAAAATAAAAATGGCCTATTGCTTAAATGTTTTCTCTGAAAGTCGAAGCTAAGAGGATTAAACAAGAGTTCCATGTAGGAGAGTGTGGAGGCCACCCGAGTCGGAAAGCCACCGCTAATAAAATACTCAAAGCATTGGATATTATTGGCCTACTCTTTTTAATGACATCCATAAGATGATAATTGCCTGCCATAAATGCCAGATTTTTGAAGGCAAAAGAAAGCTCCTCCCCTCTACCTTTACAACCCATCATCGTTGAAGGTCCCTTTATGCAATGGGGCCTAGATTTCATAGGAGAAATACACCCTACTTCTTCTGCACAACACAAGTGGATCTTAATAGCCACTGGACTACTTCACTAAGTGGATAGAGGCCATACCTTCTAGGAATGCCATAGATTTTGTCATCGTTAGGTTCCTAGAAGACCACATCCTCTCTCGTTTGACTTCCCAAGAAAAATAATCATTGATAATGCTGTCGCTTTTGGATCCAAGAAAATGGTTGATTTTTGTCACAGTATCAAATTGCACTCATTCATTCAACTCGCTATTACCCACAAGGTAATGGGTTATTTGAATCATAAAACAAGAGCTTGGTGACCATTATCAAAAAAACTTCTTGAAGAGAATAAGAAGTCATGGCACAACAAGTTAGTGCATGCTTTGTGGGATGACAAAGCTTACAACAAAGAAATCCATTGGCATGTCACCATATTAGCTTGTCTGTGGAACGTAAGCGATGTTTCCTACCGGCACTTGGGGTACTGAGTAGATTAAAAATTGTCCAAGAAATTCGAGATAGAAGAGCAAGTATGGTGAGGAGGATAAACCAAACAATTCATCTCCATGCAAACAAGGGAAGAGGTCTATAAAGAGCTTTGAAAGTGTCTGTGGAAAAATATAAAGAAGCTATTTGACAAGAGAACAAAATCCCTGTGACTTCAAAATTGGAGATAAATTTCTGAAATGGGACTCCAGGAGAGAGGACAAAGGAAAGCATGGAAAATTTTACATTTTGTGGCAAGGTCCCTTACATCATACTGAGCCATCTGGGTCCAAATGCCTTTTTTCTGCAAGAGCTAGATGGTACAGAGTTGTTTGGGGGTCCTTTCAATGGCGAGGATGCTCAAACACTACTACATCGATTTCAAATTCCCATTTTTCTATTTCCATTGTAAATACCATTGCTATGTTGTGTTTTCAAAGAAAAAAGAGAAATGTTTCAGAGAAAAGGAGAGGTTCAGACATGCTCAAAACATGAACCTCCGAGGTGCAAAATATTGGCTCTAATGTGAGTCAAAACCCTGAGCCAAAAGAAGTAACACAACTGGTTCTAACATGCCCAAGATCGAACCAACAAATAAAGAAGAGATCAGCACTAACAAGCCCAAAACTAGAGTTGAAATGAAGAAAATAAATGAATCTAACAAGCTCAAAACTTGAGTCGAGAGAAAGAAGGATGCTTCAAAGTTTCAAGTTTTCAAGCCTTCGCATTTTGTTTTCCAGCTCGTAAAGTTTTCAGTCCCAAAGAGAAATTTTTTCCTTATGCCTTGGATCCACAACAAACTAGACCCTGTCTAATCCTAGTTTGATTGTTTTACATTCTGCTTGTAGAATGTAGAGAAGAAATCTACTTGGGATGCTTTAATCCTAGTAGAAAGTGAGATTAGGTAGAGAAACATATGAGACCAACAGTTTAATCCCGTCTCATGGAGTAATAAGGGTAGAAATAGAATAGGTTTATTTTCCCGTTTGTTAAAATAAATGATGAAAAGGGTTTTCTAGTCTAAATGCACTCCTGAAGAAAAAATGTTAGGATTGTAGGTTGGGTAGGTAGATTGTCCGGAAATGTTTTCTCGTTGATTAATGTATCCATCATTTTTGGGAGATGATCCAAGAAAATAAAGAATGGGTCAAGTACTGAGGGCATACGGCTCTACTCCAAAGATCATTTTTTCAATTCTTGACTCCTTCTGAAGAAGCCATCCCCGTGTGGAGCCACTTGTTAGCCCCTATGAAATTTTTTGACAAGAAAACAGGGGGGCTAAGTTGTTTGTTGAGCCTTCAAGGAATGCATTTCTCCCGAAAACACATCATCCTTGAAAGCCTCTTCATGCCCTCTCGCCCTTTGATTAATTTCCACCGTTGTTTCTAAGTCAATAAGCCTCACTGATTGTAAAAATGTGTGTGCTCAAGGTGGCTCTCATTTGACCCCTTGTATTCTCGTAGAATTTCCCATTATAACCTTTTTTTCCTTTTTGTCAAAGTCCCCCTTTCGACCCCCAAATCCCTCCTAAACCTTCTAAATCATCCCTCATGCCCCTATTAAACCATTCAAATAACCTTTTTTGGTTTGATAGCCCCCCACTCTCTCTAGTTACAATTCTCGCCGCAAATTGCATTTTAAAGGGTCGAAAACCCACATTTTAACATATATCAGACCTAGCCCCTTTCGCGACCCCTTAAATTTTTCCCCCACATGACCCGGGTGCTAGAACCAAGTGCTAGCACGAAAGACGCTATCGCGATTGGATGAATAAGTCTCGAAGCGCTACCCACCGTCGATTTCACGTAATCAACGCTCGCATAAAGCCCCAATGTTCTCGTGTTCCCCGATTTCACCACTCCAATCACATATCCACCGTCGATCTGATTTTAAAATCGAAAAGCTCACAATTCATTT
Organism: Pinus albicaulis; assembly: GCA_034641835.2. Taxonomy (NCBI): domain Eukaryota; kingdom Viridiplantae; phylum Streptophyta; class Pinopsida; order Pinales; family Pinaceae; genus Pinus; species Pinus albicaulis. The sequence continues at coordinate 1,421,425,080 of CM076574.1, read as the reverse complement.
GCCCGGTGGTCCTTACGGATAGTCGCTGTTCAAAACACGTTTCTATCGTACGCCTTTGGAAGGTGGGCGGTATTTTTTCATTTCGCGACAATCAACGTCATCGTCTGCGACACGTGTCCTCGAGCTGTTTTGAAAATATGCCCTCATTGCATGTTAACGTTTGATCGTGGACCCGACCACGATATGCACGTACACCATCCAATCTAAACTTGCTCCATCCCAATGGTGATCACGCCATGAAGATGCTCAGAGTTAGCCCAAGGAAAAGCAGGACCCGTAGCTCAGCATCCTGCCGCTCTCCAAATGCATTTTCCACCATCGATCTCCTCCTAAGATCAAACGGTTAGAATTAAATCCATGCCTCGCCATTGATCGGGTCCCTCCACATCACCCATTCCATGCATTTTCAAAGCATTTTCATCACGTCCCTTTATATTTTCGTTCAAAGGTTAAATGTCCAATGTTTGCATTAAAATTTGTCGCATTCCACCAACTTTCACTGCACTCATTCTCCATCGTTTACTGCATTTTTCACCATCACCCGCATCTGTTCCACCCATTTCACTAGGCTGCACTACCATTCTCATTGTCCCCGCTACATCCACCCTCCCCATGCATGGTTTTCTTAACATGTTTACGTGTTTTGCAGAGAGTTGCGCATGTGCGTGAAAACCGCTCATGGTTCATATGCACTATTGTAGTGGCATAGTGCACCAGAGAAGTCTGGTTTCGCAGATGCAGATATCATAGTAAGTTGCCCGAGAGAGTGTCGTAATGTTTTTTCTCTATTAAATGGACAGTGTACGACACGGTCAAGATCTCCCAAAGCACCATTAAAACTCAAGATTTCACGTACGGATAACGAAAGAAAGGAAGCAACGAAAGAGTATCGAAAGAGAGAGCCGCAGAATGTCAGTGTCGTAATCGAAGATTTTTGAAGCCTTAATTTAGTAATTGAAAATCAATGTACCGGATTGAATACCTAGAAAATAATGCGTAGGTCCCAATAGGGCCTTGGACACGTAAAACAACACCAACGGTGTTTCACCATTAATACGAATGTTATTCCCCATGAAAGGACAAGAGTGCCCATACATTTTTTCATTCTATGCCATGTTCTAGGGAGGTTTTCTACCCCGACAACAGATCTCGATGCTATCAGAGCATTTATTTCATAGTATGGTAGACCCTAGCATCATTATTCTACCTTTTTTGTTTAATTCACCGCAGTATCGCAAGTCATCGTGACTCGAGAACACATCGTAGACATACCCTGAGTAATTTTTAGCTCGACAAAGGCCACTCTTTTCATCTAAAGAATACCGAAGATTAATGCCCCTGAAATAAAAAAATGGGGCCTTAGCCCTCTTCCTCTTTCCGAGTTTTAATGCTACATTTAGTTTTCCATCTACCTCCTCAACTTCTCTTTTCAACTATAAAAATTCATGAGGAAACTCATTGTAAAAGGTTGTTGATAGGCTATCTCGAGAATTGCAAGCTATTTCTCTTGAGACATGTTCTTTGTTTAAAGTTGTAAGATAGAGCCGAGGAAGATGTTTTTTAGATCGAATATCAATCTATTGGTAATGTTGTACTTGGATCGGTGTTGTCTTTAATATGACAAGCACATTTTCTTTTGGATCTGATTTAAATCGCGAGTGATGTCTCGTCTTTGTCTATGTTTTCATTTTTAGTTCATTACATTTCATTTCTTCGGCACACATCAGAAATATGGCATAGGATTTACCCTTGTTAGGTACCCTATGTTTCTGCTCTCCCTCATTTCAATGTTTTTTCTTTCTATATGTGTTATCCGAGGGATCGATTTCAAGCTAATTTAACCGTGTTTAGTGGTCAAATATCTGCTAGTCGATGTATGAATTAATGAATCTATTCTTAGATGTTCTTGTTAGGTTTTAATTGAATGAATTGGGATACTCGGGAGTCTAGAACTCCTGTCTCCGTCTCACTAGGATCCTTTTCAATTTATTGAGCCTTTCTAAGTTCCCTTGAGTCGGAGGCCGAAGAATTGAGAGTTCAAAGTCTCTCTCTCGATCTCAAAGGCCACCTTTGTATTTAAATCTTTAGTGTTTCCTTGTATGAATAGTTATCCTTTTAGGTTTTGGAACATAGGTTTTCCAATGGCATGTCCTATCCCCTCATTCGATTCTCGAAAGGTCACCTTGAGGTTTCCTTTCTTTCACCTTCTCTCTTACCATTTCATGGCACACTACCATCTTTAAGATCCAATTCTTTAGATGACTAGCCCAATTGAAAGCCCGCATATTGAATAACAAGTAAACCCTTTTTTCCGACTCCATTTCCCAATGGTCTCGATGTTCTCTCGAATCATCCCTCCTTTGCCTAAAATCATCTTTGCTCATCCGTGTCTTATATTGAACCCCTTCCTTCCCCGATTTCCCAACAACCAAACTAAAAATCAAACAAGAAACCTCGTGCCTAATAACCAGCCTAATATCTTAACTCTTGAAGCTTCAAAGATATAAAATATTTTCTTATGTAGAGAGATCCTCTCTCGGACCCTCCTGGAGGGCTAGAGCCTAAGGTTTGAAAGTGGTTCTGATGTTGTCCCATATTTTGGCATTGCCAACTCGCCAAAACATGGGAACCCCAACAAGACAATCAGAATATGTGCAAGAATCCCATTGAGATAAATCATCTCATGATTTACAACACACATGAACACCAATATTTAAGGTGGAAACCCAATTCGAGAGAAAACCACGTTTTCTTTTTGTCTCTGTCTTTCAATATTTATTATATAGATTTTTTTTAAATATTGTACTAATGTAGACTTTGATATCGGTATGCGGTATATACAGTAGAAGGCTACAACCTTCTCTCATTTTCTTTCAAACTGCTACCGAAGGAGCTACCAACATCCTAATCTCATTTACTACTACCTACTGCAAAGGTAGCTTCAACCCCTTGAATAGAACACCGCATTTTACCGGCAAGAAGCTTCTACTTCATGTTTAGAATAGCTTCAACCCTCATAACCACTACGGACCACGTTTCATCAATTTTCATATTTGGATCGGATAGCATCAAGCAACATTCATAAACATCATCAACCATAAAATTTACCCAATACTCTAATCGGTAATGTCAAGATCACTGTAACAAGAATTAAAAAATAACCCATAATTCAAAATAAATATGAGATACAAACTCAACCTTGGACATTCATCAACTTAAAATGAATACGCTATTTTGCTTCATCGAACCCATGTGTATACGCGCTTTCCTTCACACCAACCTCGCGTATAGCTCGCGTGAGCACTTGTTTATCGAAAATGATCTCGCTCAAATTTAGATCCGAGTCATTCAGATTTAGATATCTTTCAGTAATTGTAGGACCCTTAATCGACTGAGTCATCATACCACATATTTTCTTACTCATTGATCAGATTTGTTAATAATCATCTTAGTAGTATATAAAGCAATTAAGCAACCCGGATATTCATGAAAACTTCTTTGACGTACAATAGACAAATAGCAGTGAATAACGTAAATACCTCCGCAACAAGCTTCAGAAAACCCTAACTTCCATACGCGCCTTTTCAAGGCAAACCGCGCAGTATATGATACTTTTTATCGAGACAAACTAGAGTATAGATCCGTAAATATAAACTTTGCGTGAATGAGCCGGATCCATGAACTTACCTAGATTTCTTCACTTAACTTCAAAGAAACTTGCGCCGTGTCATAGATCTAATCATCTCTTCAATGGATCATGCAATAGCATAGTCATTTTAATTCTAGAGATCTTGATCCATTAATTTACCTCAAGGCACATCCTAACTTCAGATTTATCAATAAAACAAAATTCATCTCATGCAGATCTACTTCAAAGAGAAGTATGTAGTAATAGCCCTTACACATGCATGCCGTTGCACTATGATCTTCTTCTCCTTATATAGATTTAGCCTTTATCAATCCCACATGAGTCAAAACCACACAACAACCTATGGTATTCTTGGATGGAATCAAATAGACAACTCAGACGCTCAATATTTTGGTCTAATACCATGGTAATTCCCCCTTGGTATCAAATATTTTGGAGCGCATAAAAGGCATACGCAACTTGGAATGTTGCTTCTCGCAAGTATACGTGACTTGATATTTAAAAACCCGCGATATATATTCTGTAACAGCAAAAATTATCCAATCTTTTGTTGGATATTACACATAAAGGCTTCCGATAGACTGACAGAGGTATCCGAAAAGACATATAATCCATCCTTTTCCAAAGAGTTTCCATCAAGGAAAAACTTTACAATATATTAGGACATAGGAAACATATTTCCAACAATCTCCCCCTTTGGACTTGATGACAACCATGATGGTGTTTGATCATTACAATCATATAGATACATTAAGCATAACCTTTATTCAAACACTAAAAATACTCTCTCCCATTAACATCAAGGGCAAAGTGCGTATCAAGACCATGCTCCCCCCGAGTTCATCCCGAGTCTTTAGACATATTTTCAATGAAGTAAATGACTTAATAACCTTTCCTATCACCAAGAACTCATACTTACATCAATGATCCAACCAAGTGAAATTCATGATAGAATCAACTACCCAACCAAGTGGGTTTACAAATGTGAACAAGTACTTACATGACTGAAATATAACAATTTTACATCATTGGTCTCAACATGACCTTTTCAACAATTTACATATATGACTCTAAATAATTTCACGTAGGAGATCATAACATAAACCAATAAGAATGCCAACAATGCATCCTCTTCAAAAAAGGGACATGTGCTCCCCTAAGCTTGTGCATCCCGAACACCTTCAACAACCAAATCATCAAAGAATCTTCATAAATATCAAAAGAATGATACAAAAATATGAATACTAGAACAACAACAGAGAGATTATTCATCAACACCACAACTGTTCGAACGTTGACCCGAGAATTTATGTCACAAAACCCATATGCGGTTTTACGTACGTAAACTTGTGTATATATGTGATTCTCCTTTATGAAACCCACATATCAAAATTAATCTTCAGAAATTAAGTAGATCCGATTTGAGAGGTAGAGAACACTCCCAGCTTCTATTTGAGATATTCAAATGCTTCCCTGGAGAAGAGGTTTCATGAATATATCAGACAACTTATTCTTTGGATGGAACATACTCGCGCTTAACCTTTTGTTCAAGCACTTGTTCACATAAGAAGTAATACTTGATAGGAATGTGCTTGGTCTTGGAATGCATAACGGGATTCTTTGAGATACTAATGACACTTGTATTATCACACAAAATGGAGATGGGAGGTGAAAATTTGATTTGAATGTCTTGTAAAGTCTACATCATCCAAAATAGTTGTGTGCAACATGATGCGGTAGTCACATGTTCTTCTTCTCGCTATAGATAAGGCAATCGAAATTTGTTTCTCGATGAACCATGATACTAATTGGGGGCCCCATATAGAATGCACCACCACTAGTGCTTTTTTTGATAATCAACATTTCATTGACTTTCAATGCAGTCCGTGTAAGCATGAAGAGTGAGATCAACATTCTTTGGATACCATAGACCAAAGTATTGAGTCCCTTGAAGATATCTCGAATATTATTTTGGCAGCCTGAAAGATGAGGCTCTTTCTTTTATTAGCTTTCGAGGTCGTCCAACAATCCCAACCGCATGCATGATGTCCGGTCTTGTCGTTAGATAAAGCGGACTTTCAATCATGGATCTATATTCGAAAGTTGATTTACCGTGGGAGAATCATCATCATAACTGAGGTTACATCACAGCTACTATGGGCGTACTCATAGGCTTGCGCATTCCATACCATATTTCTTCGGGGATTGCTTAAGATATTTTTCTTGTGATAAGAATATGGCTTCGTTTCATGTTGCACTTGTAAGCTAAGAAAAAATATTAGTTCCCCAATTAAAGACATTTCAAATTCTTATCAGACAATAAAGCAAATTTCTGACTCATGGACTCTTCATTACTACCAAAAATGAAGTCATCAACATATACAACCACAATCAGCAGTTTATCATTCTCTATTTTTGTATATAAGTTACTATCGATAGGATCCCTTTGTAAAACCTTGTTGATGTAGATATTTTTTCAAGATGATAGTACCATGCTCGAGGAGCTTGTTTGAGAACATATAGAAAGCCTTTTTTAAGTTTAAAACCAAGTGTTTCAATCATTTCCTCGAATGAATCCTTCTACTTGTTCTATATAAACTTATTCTTCTAGATCACCATTGAGAAAGGAAAATTTAACATCCATTTGATAAAATTTGATTTGTTGAAAACTTGAAAAGCAAGAAACATTCTTATGGATTCAAGTCTAGCTACAGAGAAAATGTTTCTTCAAAGTCTATACCTTCTTGTTGAGCATACACTTTACAAAAAAGTCTAGCCTTGTTTCTTTATAACATCTCCATTTTAATTTGAACTTGTTTTTGAATATCCATTTTGTTTCAATCACATTTTTTATCATGAGGTCTTGAAACCAATTCCCTAGTATGATTCTTTTCAATATGATCAAGTTTTTTCATTCCGTGGCTTGAATCCAACATTCATCTTTACTAGCTTTATTGACATTCTATGGTTCAACAAAGTAGATAGGAATGCTAGATAGCTAGGGGATCCTACAAGAGTTCTTCTTGTTTGGACACTCGATCCATTTTATCCCAAAATTTGAGATTCTGGGATGATTCTTTTGTACGTACTAGATGGAGCCTTTTCGATAGATCTTCTTCGATGCTTCATTGGGTTCACCTTATATATTGTTGCTATTTGATGCAGAGCATATCCATCATCATCATCTTCATTTGTTGTTATTGTTTCCTTTTTTGGGGGGTTGAGAGAGACTCATCAATTACCACATCAATACATTCAACAATATTCTGAAGTCTTTGGTTGTAACATTTATATTCTTTACTTCTAGAAGATTAACCAAGAAATATTCCTTCATCGAGTCTAGGTTCAAAACTTTGCACAAGTTTTTCATCATTGTTCTTGATAAAACAATTTCTTCCAAAAACTCTAAAATGATTTACGATGGGAAATATTTGCATACCGCAGTTCATGGGGTTTTATCATCGTCAACTCCGAACATGAGCCTTGTTCGAGTAATATTTACCACCGTATGTGCCGATTCTCCCCCAAAAACTATCGAGTTCCGATTCATCGACGTATAGCTCGAGCCATTTTTTTGAACTATTTTATTCATCCTTTCCGCCATGCCATTTTGTTGTGGGGTTCCGACTATTTAAAAACTATCTTTTTATGCCATGATGTTCACAAAATTCAAAGAATTCCATCCGATATATATTATCCTCCCCGGTCGTATCCGATACATTTGATTTTTGGATCTAATTAATTTTTCAACCAAAGCTTTGAAAATCTTAAATTTTTCAAATGCTTCATCTTTATGTTTTAGTAAACCAATCCAACACATTCTAGAGAAGTCATCAATAAATAAAATATAGTATTTTTTTCTCCATAGAGGTGACTCATGTCTTTTATTATTGTTTTTCCTGTGTCAATTTCTACGTGACAACACATTCTTTTGAACTAAAGACAACTTCATTTCCTTGATCACATTTGCCTCACACTCAATAGAGTTATGCTTTAATCCATCCACATACATAAGATTGTTAGCTTTCACTCTTTCTTTTAGAAAAAAAAGAACCTTTTCTTTAATGATAGGAGGAGAATCATTTCCAAAGATAACATTCTTTTCTTTTTCTCTAGAGCATTGTATGAAAGTGAGTTTATTTCTATCACTTTGTCATGTGTTTTGAGTATCCACCATCAATGTACCACTGATTTTCTTCCCTTTCTGCAAATAATGCTATGCCACAAATCTCAACCTATAAATCCTTCCGTTTCCAAACCTTGGAATTTGAAGGTATATGTCTTTTGGCTATAAAGTTTGCTCCCCGCATGATGATTCTTCATAACCAAAGTTATTGAAATAAGTACATTCAATCTCATTTTGAAGAGGAGAAATTTTTTTATAATTTTTTCTTGCTTTATTCCATTCTCATTTCTTTTTCTTTCTTTCTTCTCTCGTCATGATGGTTTTGTATGCAACACATTGTAAGACCTTATGACCAAAATTATGGCATGAGAAACATTGTCCATTAAAGAAGAAATTTCCGTGATAATGAAACCTTCTATTTATATTTACTCTACTCGATTGATATTTCTATTATTGTTCTTCCCTTGTATTAGATGATCATGCTTCACCCGTGTGGTTTTCTTTGTTCTGTTGTGCGGTAGCTTTTTCAGACGATTGATATAGCTTGGTGTCGAAGACTAAGATGATTCCCCAATATATCCAAGACCCGTCTTTACAAGAGGAGAGCGTTGTACCTTGATAATTTCATCTAAGGTTTCGGATCCTTTAGAAAATCTAAGATTTAAAGTTTCCACTTTCTCAATTTCCTTTCTTAGACTTAGCTATTTGATATTTTGATTTCTCATTGTGCTTCTCCTTTTCCATGAGTTGATTTGTTAGAGTATCTATAGAATTTTTTTCTTCCAAACAAATTTTGAGATGAGTTATTTCTTCAGAGAAAATAGTTTTCTTCTAAAGCATCCATAAAAGTATCACTAGAGTCTTTTTCAAAATCCATGAGTAGTCTAATATCTTGATCGGATTCTCCATATTCACTATTTGATAGACCTTCACTATCTTCATGAGTACAATAGCTTTTTCTCTATTGATAAATTGTTTCTTATTTCCTCTACTAAATTCCTTCCCCTTTTTCATGACTATCTTTATAGAGAAATTTAGCATCATAATGACCCACTCTTCTACAAGAAAAACATTTGAAGGGAAGCTTACCTCGAAACTTCTAGCACCAAGTTGTCGCTTTCTTTAAAAAAATTATCTCATCTTCTTCTAAAACATACCCCCGATCCTTCTTATTCTTCTACCTCTTTTCCCTTTTGTAGCGACTCTGACGACATCTTCTTGACTTCGGATGGACCTCCTTTTCTCATTTCATAAGAAGTCGAATCCCATGAAGTTGAACAATAGTAAGAGTTTGTAGATCCTTGCTCTCTCAATAGCAGTACACTTTTGAGTCAAATTTGGGAGTCGGAGGTTTTAAAACCTTTTTTACCAAAGTAGTGTCAGATATAGTTTCACCCAAATTTCTCATACGATTTACAATATCATCTAGACATAAAAATAAATCGGCAGTGCTTTTCTTCATCAGTGCATTCGAGTTTTCCATATTGAATTCCGAGAGTTTGTAGTTTAGCACTTTTTACCTTGGCATCACCTTCATAGCTTAGAATGATTTTGTCCCATATTTCCTTTTTGCATTTAACCGAATGACTTTGACAAATTCGATTCCGGCTCAAACTCCCCAATAATGCATTGACCAATCATAGCATTGGTTTCATAGTTCTTTCTTACTATTACATCCGTTGGAACGAGAAGTTGGATATTGATAACCTCCTTCAACTATAGCCCATAAATCTGCTCCAAGAGACTAAAGATAAGATCTTGTCCTTGTCTTCCAGAAGATTAAGTTGTTTATGTTGAAGAGAGGAGGCTCGATAGATGTCTTTGTCCCATCTTGATTGCTCATCTAGATTGATCTTCCTTATAGTGATTAAGCTTCTTCGGAAGGACACCTGCTATCATACCAATTGTTGGGAAAAATACTGAGCAGGGTGAATCAATATTTAGAGCTTACTAAAAAATATTTCAACTTTTTTCTTTGCAAAAATTCCATACGTGGCTTTGATGAGACCAACTCACGTATACACGCGCATATACTAAGAGAAACTAGTGTATACCGATATAAATTTCATGTATTAGAAATTTTTTTTGAAGAAAATATTTAACTCAAAGTTTATCACCATGCATCCGTTAGAAAATCAATAAATATGTGTAGTAATCAATAGTATAAATCATCACACAATTACAACACACATGAACACTAATATTTAAGGTATAAACCTAATTCAGAGAAAACCACCGTCATTGTACGTCTTTGTCTTCAATATTTATTAAATGGAAAATTATTTACAAATATTGTATTAATGCGACTCATATCAAGTACGTAGTATCTACCTATAGAAGGCAGCAACCTTCTATCATTTTCTTAACTACTATTTGAAGGGGAGCTACAACCCCCTAATCTCGTTTACCAACCACTATTGGAAGGAGCTTCAACCCCCAGACATAACACTAGATTTCTATTGGTCAGAAGTTTATACTTCCATGTTGAAGGCTTCAACCCTCGATCCAACACTCGACCACGTTTCATCAATTTTCATACTAGATCAAAGCAAAGCATCAACACAACTCTTCCTATAAACATCAACAACCATAGAACATTACCCAATACTCCAATCGAAACAGTGAAGATCACTATAACCGAAATTCAAAAAATAACCCGACTTCGTAATAATGTGCAGGGATACAAACTCAACCGTGAACATTCATCAAATTAAAATGCATACACTACTTTCCTTCACATCGAACTCCATGTGTGTACGTTGCTTTCCGTCACACCAACCTCGCGTATTTATCCGGTGGATATTGAGTGGCCACCCACCTATTCCACTTGGCCCCCACCATTGTCTCCTTTCAGTTTTTCGCGTTTAGCATAACTTACTATTTTTAGCAAGTCGGTCACTCAGACTTCGGGAGCGTGTTTGAGGCCCTAAACGACGTTTTTGTGTATGAAAGCGCCGAGCGACTTTCCTGACTAAAATCTCGTCCCCGACAGACCGTAGTCCTCGATAGAGCTTTTCTAATGATGTATCATATGCATCAAACGGAGATAGTATGCCAAAGTTACGTCACGGGAAGTTGAAACACCAATTTACCCAAACGAGGCCCATACTGATTTTCTGCGCTTCGTCTCCCAGGGTTGAGGTTTTTGGGACAAGCTTTGGGGTTCTCCATTTTCTCAACTACAACAAACAGGCCCTCGCGCCTCATTGTGTGCAGCTCGCAGGTCCGCAGCTCGTCTCTTCGCAGATGCGCTACCGACGACCTCAGCTGTTGTTCCACTATGTCCTTTGTAAAGCATCCTTCTGTTATTTCGATATTAATGAAAATGAAGCGTGGTTTTCTGTTCAGCATCTCCGTGTTGTGGTTGTGTGTTTATTCGTTGCGTTCTGCTGCACAAATCCGGATCGATGCTGGTATCGGAGCGGTACGTTTTTCTCGATCCTCGCACACGGTCCCCAATGGGGTCGCATAAGGAGCGAGGGCTACGGTCCGGTGGAACCTTTGCAAGATCGTGCCCTCGAGCCTCGACGGGACGCCCATGGGGGACGAAAGAAAGATGAGGGAGCAGCGGAGATCCTGTCAGACATTGTCGAGGCCCTCGAAAAACAAAAGCGCTCGCGACGGTGAACAGCGTTTGCTCAGGATCCTTCAACGGCGTCGCCGTGCGGCAAGACATCGCATCCGATGAGCCACTCACGGAGTTGCGACTCCCATAAGAGTGACAAGTAAATTCCTGCGACATTCCCATGTTTGAGGGTCAGGTACACGCGGTCTGGTAGATGAGATGGTTGGAATCTATTAGGAAGGATATCGTTCTACATTGTGACTTTTCGTAGGCGAGGAGAAGATTATTTTTGCGCTCCTCAAAGCTACCCCCATGTTAAGGGCGGGCAGGAAACTCTCCATCGCGAGAACAAGGACCGGAGCAGAACTCTCTCTCGTTCTCGGCCGTGCCAACTTGGAAATTCTTTCCGCGCCGTCAAGGAGCAAGACGCTATCCGTCGAGCTATGAGGAAGGACAGTAGCATACAATGGACCACGCCGCGAGCAACAAAGGGATCAAGATGTGCCACGAGCACGACGAATACATGTCGACACCTGCGCGCACAAAGTTGGGTATCAAAGATTCGTAGAAACATTTGGTGCTGTGGTGATCGCGTTTGTCCGCAGATGACATATCGGGAGGAAATGGAGTTCCTCGACATCTCCTCGCTTGGCATACGCAAGACACGTGGCTTCGCCAAGATTGAGCGGACTCGCGCAGGAAGAAGCGAGACTTTGGACGTCGGCGAGGTCAAAAGCAAGGAAAAGATTAGCTCAAACACCGCAAAAACAAAAGGACATGAGCATGAGCGCGCTAAGAACAACCCATCAAAGCCACAAGACAAGAACAACACCGTAAAGTCAAAGAAGGACACGAGAAAGTGGTGTGGGTTCCGCAAGAGCTCCACTCACAACACAAAGTGGGTGCTTCGGGCCAAGGGCCGCTAGTGGCCGAGATGAGGGACTTCGAGTCGGATGGCGTTACGAGCTCCGAATCGAGAGGCTACGAAAAGGAATAGAAAAGAAACGTATTGATCGATGCGGAGCCCAACGCCACGCTGTTGCCACCACAAAGGTCCGGAGAAGGAGGAAGCCGGAAGATCCGGAGGAGGAGGAAACGTGCTCTTCCACGGATGTGGGTAAAGGGCTCCGCACAGCTGAGTTCTGTTCGTAAGCCCGATACGAGCCAGAAGAACACTCATTTCGTAGAGCCAGACAGCTCGTGGAAGCGGTTGGGCTTGCCGACCAGCACCACCCACATCCATACACCACCGGTCGCGTCCGAGGACGAGGGTCTCCGCGTCGACCCGGCGCGCCGCCTTCCCTATAGCATCAAGCCCTTCACGGATGAGGCATGCGTGTGACGTTGCTCCTAGCGGTGCTTTCGATGTATTATTAGGACAACCACACTTGTGGAAAGCGTCAGCGCGCGTGTGTGAGTCTCGACCGTCGTCTTGTTATTGTTACTTTGAGAAACAAGTTGTCGCACAAAGGATACCGCAGGTGCCACCTCCCTACGACTGTCTTTGGTCATCGCAAAGCAATGTAGTAAGCTCAGCTCCCAAATCCGTAGCCGTGCTTTCGATGATCCGCGAGGGAGAAGAAAGCTGACGTGCCACGGCCTCCGGACGCAGGCGCGCGCGACAGCGACAGGTGGATGATGTCGGTGGAGGAGCATGGCACGCCTCGCCTCACCCACGTTCCTCACCGCAACGCCGCCGAGGTCAAGCACCCGATTGACTGCGACCCCGTGTGCGCCACTACCCAGCTGGACCGATCTATCGACGCTGCGTGCAGAGAAAGGCAAATGGAAATCAAGAGCGTATTCGGAGAGTGCATTGCGTGAAAAGGTCACATCGTATCGGTTCACCGCCATCCGTGGGGAGCCCGGTCGATGTTGGTAGCCGGAAAGAAGGATGGGGCGTGGAGACTGCAGTAACCTTCGACTATCGGGCGGCTCGAACAAGATCACTTTGTCCGAATAGGTGCCCAATCCCACCGCGATTGATGACCTTACGGACCAACTCCAAAGGTGCAAAATATTTCGATGAAGATCGACTCCGAAGTCTAGGTATCACCGAGTACCAATTGGAACTACGATGTGTGAAGATCGCCTTTCAAAGCTGGCGAGAGCCTGAACGCTCGGTCATGCCTTTTCGGGTTGACGGATGCCACTCCCGCAACCTTCATGAGGATGATGGACGACATCTTGCGGCCGTTCACCCAACCTCGTCCGTAGTGGTGTGCTTGGATGACATTCGCGAGTCTTCGACGAAGACTTGAGGAAGGAAGCACCTTCATCACCATCCGACAAGTCCTCCAAACATCGCGCAACACAAGTTGTGTGCCAATTTGGAGAGGTGCACGCTTTGGCATGACCCGTGTTCAATATCCTGGGATACATTATTGGATGAAAAGGGGGTGCATGTGGATCACGAGCCCAAGATCCAAAGATGCGTTCGGGATTGGCGGCCCCGACTACTGCGCTGTGCGGCTTCGCGACCTTTCCGGGTCTTGCTAATTTCTACCGTGAGATCCGTGTTGGGATTCTCTCATATCACTTCGGCACTGAGTCAAGTCACCAAAGGAGGAGCCGAGAGCAAAATTCTGTTGGTCGGAACGCCGTAAGGCATTCAAAGTGAAAAATCGCCCTCGCCCGTTCGCGACGCTCACCTTTGGAACCTAGACTGGCGACCACATTTGAGATCGAAGCAGATGCCTCCGACTATGCTGTCGAGCGACTTTCTCACTTCAACTTGAGGGACATCCGGTGGCATATCACACGGTGAGACATCGTCCGAGACGATTCGCAAGTATCCCACTTATGACAAAGAAAATGTATCTCCACTGTGTCTGGCCTTTGCTCGACAATGGAAGCTTGTTACATTTTGAGGAAGGAAACAATCATCCCAGCTACGGACCACGGCCCTGCCCAGTACCATACGGACACAAGGGAAGTTGCGGACGATCGGCATCGGCGGGTCCACATATACGCAGCCGCTCATCGGAACATCAGAAAGTACAAGAAGGGTAGCACGACAATATTATGTTGCCCCGCATCAAACCGACCACCGGTGCGTGGCGCTCACCACCGTGCTCAACTCTTGTGGGCACGCAGACTTCCGATTGGCCGCTTCGCTGTGGAGAGTGACCCGGAATTCGGCCACACTTACAAGGGCACTCTGGGGGCACACAAGTTCCAAATTTTCACCTCCAAGATGCACTTTTGTGTCACCTCGGGACACCTTTGTGTTCCTTCAAGCGAGCGTGCGAAGATGATATGGGGAGGCACACTACAGCATCGAGTCGGCCGGGCATTTTCGGGGTCGAGAAACTCGATGAGCAATACCACTGAGGCTTTCTATCAGCCGAACCGTCGAGGATGTCGAGACATCGACGATCTGCGCTGCCGCCCGTGCCCATTGCCAAACCGACCATCAAGAAGCAAGGGCTCTCCATGTCACTCCACTACCCTACCCCTAGTCGGCCAGGCGGGAATCCATCTCCATGGATTGCATGCTCGGCCCGCCTTTCTACTAAGAATGGAAAGCGACTCGTGTTTTCGTGGTCGTTGACAGTGATTCTCGAAGATGGCCATCATGGCGGCACCTCGTAAGAAGAATATCATCGCACAGAAGCCCGCGCTTAAACTCTTCTTTCGAACGCGGTGTGGGTGCACTTTCAGGGATCCCGCGCATCCTCTCCGGATCGCGAGATAGCGAGTTCCTCGACACACTCTAGTCCGACCTGCGGTCAATGTTGGACACAAAGCTCACGAGTCCACAGCCTTTCCATCCCCAAACGGATGGCCGTGTCGCAGGTGGTCAACGAGGACGGTTGTACACATTCTGGCCGCCTTGCACAACTCAAAGCATCCACGCACATGGACGAGAGCCTCCCCTATGTACAGCACGCAGCGGAGTAATCGGGCTCTCCCACAGCTCAGTGGCCATAGCTCTTTCGGTGGGCTTGGGATTCCAGCCCACTATGTCCCGATTGACACCCAGCCATGCCCGTTGGCGTCTTTGCTCGAGCCGATTCGGCTCATGTCCGACGCGAAGTTGACAAAGCAAGTAGCTTCCTTGGCGAGCGCATTCAGCACATCCGCTCCTTATCGGGTTCATGATATGTTGGGCGAGCCAGTGCGAAGGCACAGCAGGCGCCCGCCGTGACCAACACCGGTGCCGCGACCACTGCCAGGTGGCGACAAAGTATGGCTACATTTGCGGAAAGGGAGCGCCTCACTTTCGGACCTCACCGCATAGCTTCGCTCGCTCGCACGGGCGGCCACACCATCACCAAAGGTCGTGAAGGTAACAATGCTCGCGAGCTTAGTATTCACACCATTCCTTGGTCCTGCACGCCCATCGCGGATCGCCTTTCGGCTCTTACTTTCCACCTCTACCGGACACCCTCGGACATTGCAGAACAACTCACACCATGCCGCAGTTAAACCCGGATCGCACGGAACGAGGCCACCACGTAGTTGTGTCATGGACATGCAAATCAAGAACACTCGTCAACAGAGCGGTATCCAAGCTGTGTCGGGTTGTCCATTGCCGCCAACTCCTCGCACCAAGGAAAGCGTTCACCGTGTGACCAAGTTCAGCAGAAATTTCTCATCATCATGGAGGAGACTTAACGCAACGGGGACCGACTGGCCTCGAGGGAGGAATGATCCGTGTGGATGTTGGTGGCCACACCACCCTATTCCACTTGGCCCCCCACCATTGTCTCTTTCGAGTTTTTCGCCTTTCGGCACAACTTACTATTTTTGCGACTCGGGTCCTCGAGCTTCGGAGTCACGTGAGGGCTCTAGCGACGTTTTTGGGTGATGAAAGCGCCGGCCGACTTTTACTGACAAATTCGTCCTCGACAGCCTGTGGTCCTCGGACGAGAGCTTTCTGGCGAGTGTATCATAACAGCATCAAACGGAGATAGTATGCCAAAAGTTACGTCCTCGGGAAGTTGAAACACCAATTTACCCAAAGCTAGAGCCCCATAGTTTTGGCCGCTTCATCTCCTAAGAGTTAGGTTTTTGGGATGTTTAGGGTTCTCCATTTTTTTCTCAATAATAAATAGGCCTCGCGCCTCATTGTAAAAGAAACGCCGCAGGTCTCCGTAGCCACCACATCTCTTCTCGCAGATTCGGCCACCAAAGACACCTAGCTATTTTTATTTCCATTATGTCCGTAAGCATCTTTCCGTTATTTGATATTAATGAAATGAGAGTGTTATTTCCGTCGCATCTCCGTATTTATGGTTGTATGTGTTTATTCTACGTATGCGTCTCGCACAAATCCGGACGTGGTACCGCAGGCGGTACTGACTTTTTCTCGATCCCTCTTGACACACGTGTCCCCAGCGAGGCGCTGAAGCGTAAGGAGCTAGGGCTTCGATCCGGTGGGGCCTTTGCAAAGACTCGGCCCTCAGTAGCTCGTACTACGGACGCCATGACGAAAAGAAAGATGAGAGACAGGAGGTCCTATCAAAAATATTGCTCGAGGAGAGCCCTCGAAAAACAAAGGAACGCGATGATGGATAGTTTTGCTCGCGTCGTAGCAGTACTATCGCCACGCGGCGGCGCCATCCGCGTCCAGCCACTGCGGAGTCGCGACTCTACAAGGGCCTGAGTAAATTTTGACATTTCGCCGGCGTCAGCTAGGCGTGAATCGTAGCATGCCGTAGGTAGATGGTTGGGTCTATTAGGAAGGATATTTCTCCGTTCATGAAACTTTTCCACGACGAGAAGGGTGTGGCACTCCTCAAAGCTTCATGTTATTGAGGACCGGTGGGAAACCCACCGTGTGGAGAATGCGACCTTCGTACGGAGCCCTCTCGTTCTCGACGTTCCAACTTGGAATTCTTTCCGAGGGCTGCCTTAGTCAAGGAACGGTACGATTCCGTGGGGAGCTACGAGGACAAGTACGTACAATGGACCACGCCGCGAGCAACAAAGGGATCAAGATGTGCACGAGCGACGAGGAATGCGTTCCTTGCCTCGCGCACAAAGTTGGGCGTCAAAGATTCGCAGAAAGCATTTCGTGCTAAAGTGTCTGCGCTTGTCCGCACGTATGCATTCAGAGGAAATGGAGTTCCTCGACATCTCCTCGCTTGGGTACGCGCATACCGTGCGTACGCCAAGGTCAGCGATAAATTCAAACGAGAAGAAGCAGAGACTTTGGATCCGCGGGTCAAAAGCAAGGAAAAGGTGCTGCAACGCAAAACAAAGGACGAGAGCATGGCGGCTAAAGACAACCCATCAAAGCCACAAGACAAGAACAACACCGTAAAGCCAAAGAAGGACACGAGAAAGTGGTGGTGAGTTCCCATAAGGAGGCCCACTCTCACAACACAAGTGAGTGTCGGGCAAGCGATCGCTAGTGGCCGAGATGAGGGCTTCTCGAGTCGGACGGCATGCTCCGACTCGGGGTCGAACTCCGAAAAGGGGAATGAAAAAGGGGAAACAGGTTGACGAGTGCGGAGCCCAACGCCAACTTTGTTGCCACCACAAAGGTCCGAGGAAGGAGGAACCGGAAGATCCGGAGAGGAGGAGGAACGTCTCTTCCACTCCCCGGATGTGTAAGTAAAGGGCTCCCGCCCGTGCTCATTGTGGGCAATGGGGAGCCAAAGAACCCTCTCATTTCAGCCAGCGCCGTCGGAAGCGGCTGAGCTTGCCCGACCACAGCGCACACATCCACACACCATCGTGGACAAGCTTCACCAAGGACGAGATCTCCCGCGTCGCGGCTAGTCGCCGCTTCCCTATAGCATCAAGCCCTTTCACGGGATGAGGTATTATGTGACGTTGCTCCCACTGATGCTTTCTGATGTATTATTAGGACAACCATACTTGTGGAAGCGTCATGCGTCGCAGCATGAGTCTCGACCTCGTCTGTTATTATTACTTTGGGAAATAAGTTGCACGAGGATACCGGAGGTACCACCTCCTACGACTATCTCTTTAGTTCTTCGCAAAACAATGCCAGCCAGCTCATTTCCCAAACCGTGAAATTCGTTTTCACCGATGATCCGCCCTCGTGGAAAGAAGAAGGCCGTGGCCACGACCTCCGCGACGAGGCTCCCTGCGCACGACAACAACAAATGGATAAGGTCGTGGAGGGGTACGGGGACATCTTCACCTCGCACAGTTCCCCTCGCACGCTGCGGTCAAGCACCCGGATCGAGTGCGACCCCGTGTGCGCCACTACCCAGCGGACCGATCTGTCGACGCTGCGTGCCAGGAAAATGATGAAATCAAGAGCGTGTTCGTGAGCCGCTGACAGAGGAAAGGCCGGCGACATGCGAGACCAAGTCTCACCGCCACCGTGGGAGCCCGACCGGTGTTGGCACAGAAGAAGGATGGGACGTGGAGGCTCGCGTCGACTGTCGGGCGGCCGAACAGAGATCATCGTCCGGAATAGGTGCAGTCCCACGGATTGGACCGACGCTTCCGGACCCGGCTCCAAGGTGCAAAAATATTTCAAAGTAAGATCGACACCGAAGTCTAGGTGTCACCAGGCACCAATCGAACCCTCGCGATGTGTGGAAAGCTGGCTTCAAAGCTAAGGAAGGCCTTTTTGAATGGTCGGTCATGCCTTTCGCTGACGAATGCTCCCGCAACCTTCATGAGGATGATGGAGCGACATCTTGCGTGCTCACCCAGCACCTCATTCGTAGTGGTGCTGTGGGTGACATTACGAGTCTTTCGACGAAGACTTGGGAAAGCGCACCTTCATGCACATCTCGACAAGTCCTCCAAACAACACGCGGCAGCACAAGTTGTGTGCCAATTTGGAGAAGTGCACGTTTGGCAAGGACCCGGGTTCAATATACTGGGATACATTATTGATGAGAGTGCATGTGGATCCGACCAAAGATCCAAGTCATTCGGGATTGTGCCACCGACTACTATAACAGAGCTTCGCACCTTTCCGGGTCCTTGCTAATTTCTACGCGTGAGATTCGTGTTGGGATTCTCTCATATCACTTGGCCCCCTTGAGTCGAGTCACCAAAGGAGGAGCGAGAGCAAGAAATTCTTTGGTGGGAACCTCCGCCAGACAAGCATTCAAAAAGAATTGAAAATCGCCCTCGTGACACGCGATGCTCACCTTACCGGACTTGCGGCGGCTATTTGGGATACGAGACGGATGCCTGCGACTGTGCTATTGGGGCGGCTTCTTGCTCAGCGGGGACATCCACGGTGGCATATCACGGCGAGACATTGTGCGAGACAGCTTCGCAAGTGTCCCGCTCATGACAAAAGAAAATGTATTCCATCGTGCCAGCCTCGTCGACATTGGAGAGCATTA
This sequence comes from Pinus albicaulis, assembly GCA_034641835.2. Lineage (NCBI taxonomy): Eukaryota > Viridiplantae > Streptophyta > Pinopsida > Pinales > Pinaceae > Pinus > Pinus albicaulis. The sequence goes on along the minus strand of CM076574.1, from coordinate 1,421,405,449 downwards.
CATTTTGGGGAAGGAAACAATCATCCACACAGGACCAGCGGCGCGGTTCTATGCGTACACAAGGGAAGTTGCGAGAATGATCGCCATCGTGGCGTGGTCCACATACTCCGCAGTAGCGATTTCATTTGAACATCAAGTACAAGAAGGGTAGCACCAATAATGTTGCGGAGCGCACCCTCGGCCCGACCACCGATCGTGGCGCTCACCACCGTGCTCAACTCTTGTGGGCAGCGACTTCGATCAGCCGCTTCTCTATGAGAGTGACTCGTAAATTCGGCCACACACTTACAAAGGAGGAAAGCACTCTTGGGGGCACTCGAAGTTCCAAATTTCTCGCCTCCAGGATGCACTATGTCACTCCGGGACACCTTTTGTGTTCCTTCGAAGCGCAGCGTGCCAGGAATGACATGGAAGCACACCGTCGAGCCGCCGGGCATTTTCGTCGGCAGAAAACAAGAGCAATACTACGAAGTACTTTCTGGCCGAACTCTTCGAAAGGATGTCGAGAAGCACATCGGATTCCGCACTGCCGTGCCCGTTGCCAGCCGACCATCAGAGAAGCAAGAGCACCATATACTCCACTACCTACCCCTAGTCGGCCAGCGGGAATCCATCTCCATGGGTACATGCCCGGCCTGCCTTCTACCAAGAATGAAATGAGCGTGTTTTGCAGTGGTGGCTGACGTGTTCTCGAAGATGGCCATCATGGCGGCACAGCAGAAGAATATCACAGCCAGAAGCGCTCGCTAAAGCTCTTTCTACGAGCGAGTGTTGGGTGCACTTTGATCCCACGCTGTATACGTATCGGTCCCGGGACAGCAGGTTCACTCAAGACATTTGGTCCAGCTTTCCGGTCAGTGTTGGACACAAAGCCTCACCAGGTCACACGCCCATCCCCAAACGAGATGGCGGTGGAGAGGTAGTCACGCACGAGAATGATCGTGCACATTCTCGCATGCACAACTCAAAGCATCCACGCACATGGGACGAGAGCCTCCCCTATGTACAGCACGATTATAACCGGGCTCTCCACGAGCTCAATTGGCCATAGCTTTCGGTGGGCTTGGGATTCATCACTATGTCCCGTGACACATAGCCATGCCGTTGCGCGCATCAGTCGATTCAGCTCATGTCGACACGAAGTTGACAAAAGCACGTCGCTTCATCGAGCGCATTCAACACATCCGCCAACGTGTTCATGATATGTTGGACAAGAGCCAATGCGAAGCACTAAACAGCCGCCATGAGTCAACACCGGGTGCCACACCGCTCGGTGTGGCGGCGACAAAGCATGGCCACACCGTGCCGGCATGAGCGCCTCATCGGACCTCACCGCAAGCTTCGCCTGCGTCCGTCACGGGCCGCACACCATCACCAAGGGCACGTGAGGTAACAATGCCTCGCGAGCTTGGTATTCCACCCGACTGGTCCGCACCCGCCCTCAATGTGGATCGCTTGCGTACTTTGCCACTCTCTCATCGGGACACCTCGGACATCAGCGCGTTCACACCAACGAGTCGACCCGCGGTCGCATGGAACACGGGCCACACGCAGTTGTGTCCGCGGACGCCTGGAAATCGAGAACACTCGTCCGCGGCGCATCCAGCGTGCCGGCTTTGTCAAAGGTCGCCAACTCTCGCGCAAGGAAAGTGGTTCACGAGGGACCAAGTTCGGCGAGAAATTTCCTCATCTCATGGAGGAACTTAACGCAATGGGGACCATTGCTTCCCTGAGGAGGAATGATCCCGTGTGGATATTGGTGGCCACCCACCTGTCCACTTGGCACCATTGTCTTTCAGTCTCGCTCGGCAGTTTCTCTCTACTATTTTTAGCAGCTTTTTCGGGTCTCACGAACTTCGGAGCTGCTTTGAGGCCCTAAACGACGTTTGTTTGCAGCATGAAAAGCGCTCGAGCAAATTTTCCGAGTAAAAATTCGTCACGCGACTGTCAGATCCTCGGATAGAGCTTTCTAACGATGTATCATATGCATCAAACGGAGATAGTATGTATGCCAAAGTTACGGCCTCGGAGAAGCTGAAACACCAATTTACCCAAATCGGGGCCCATAGTTTTGGCGACTTCATCTCCTGAGGTTAGGTTTTTGGGATGTTTAGGGTTCTCCATTTGTTTCTCAATAATAAACAGGCCCTGGCGCCTCATTGTAAAGACGCCAGTCGGTCGGTAGCCACCACGTCTCTTCTCGGAGATCTCGCTGCACGCACCCTAGCTATTTTATTTCCGACATATGCCTCGTAAGCGTCTTTCTGCTATTTGATATTAATGAAATGAGGTGTGTGTCCGCCGCATCTCTCGTGTTGTGGTTGTGTGTTTGTTATTCCTGCGTGCCTCGCACAAATCCGGATCACGTATAGCTCTCCGTGAAGCACTTTGTTTATCAAAAAATAATCTAGCTTAGATTCGGATCCGGGTCATTCAGATGCGTACATGTCCTTTCCGCACTATAGGACCCTTAATCGCCAATCATCACCAACACATGTTTTCTTACCCGATTGACCGCATTTGTTCATAATCATCTTAGCAACATATATAACAATTAAGCAAACCCGGATCTTTCGTGAAATCTTCTTTGATAGACAAATTTCGGAAAAAATAATAGGAATAAGCCGTAAGACCTATGTAACAAGTTTCATAAAACCCTAAGCGCCATACATGCATTTTTCGAGGAAACCTGAGCGCATATATGTGCTTTTACTAAAATGACGAACTCAGTGTATAGTTATGTAAATATAAACTTTGCACAGAATAAGCCGTGATCTCACGAGAACTTACCCAAATTTCTTCACTTAACTCCGGAAAAACATGCGCCGAGTCATAGATCCAATCATCTCTTCAGTGGATCATGCAACAGCATAGTCGTTTTAAGTCTAAAGATCTTGATACCATTAATTTACCCAAAGGGTGCATCCTAACTTCGGTATTTGTCAATAAAATAGAATTCATCCCATCAAGATCTACTTCGCAGAAGAAAGTGTGTAGTAATAGCCCTTACACATGCTCGCCCTTGCACTATGATCTTCTTGTCCTTATATAGATTTAGCCTTTGTCAATACCATGAGTCAACCACAAAAAACCTATGGCATTCTCAGAGCGAAATCAAACAGACAACTCGGCGCTCAATATTGTGGGCTAATACCATGGTAATGCTCCTTGGTATCAAACGCTTTTGGAGCGCAAAAAGGCATACACGACTTGGAACGTGCTTCTCCTCATGTGTACGTGACCTTCATCTTTACAAACCCACGTATGTATCATCGCAATATCAAAATTATCCAATCTTTTTGCTTGATATTACACGATTATCTCGATAGGCTACACTTTGAGGTTCTCCCGTAAAGACACATACTCCATCCTTTTCCGCAGAGTTTCCATCGAGGACAAACTTTAAAACATATTAGGGACACAGGAAACATGTTGCTAAAAAAGTATAGCCAGCTCCGTTAGTCATCGATGAAAGTTTGTTGATATCAAAATATGACTAAGTTATGTAATCCTAGATTTCTAGAAACAAAAATTTGAGAAAATGTTGTGAGTTCTAGAAATCTCACCTTCATTATCCTAAAACCTCGATTGCCTTCTCGAAAAAAATTCATCTTTTGCCTTCTCAAGGTTTACCACGTAACTGCTCTAAAAAGAACTCCATTTCTGGGCCTATTTTCTGTGATTTCATCATCTCACTTTCACTCCCATTCATTTCCTTTTTCTGCTAAAAAAGGCCTTAAAACAATGTAAAAAATAATTTTTTTACATTGTTTTAACCTCTAGCTATTTAAAACTATCAGACCCTTTCGGTATTATTGTAAAACTCTTTTTATGCTAAAAAACGCCTTTTTGCATAAAGTCAGGCCTTTAGCCTTCTCATCTCGGCGGTCTCTGTCCCCACAGGATCGTTTGCTCCACTCACGTGGTCGCACGGACCCTTCCCACTCAACGACCGCCTCCCTTTTCGCTTTATGCACACACAAACCTTGTAAAAACCCCTCTCGTAAACCTTTGGAAATATTAAAGCGGGCCGTTGTTCACACTCACCCGCCTCTTTGTTTTCTTCTCGGGACCACATCTCCACCGTTGATCTTGAACTCTGGGCCCTGGGTCCAACAACAATCGCGATCCTTGCCCTTCATCTCGCGTCAATGCCGGCGCGCGCTACACCGACGCGAGTTACCCACGGCTATCAGAGACCTCGGTCCCACCTTCCACTTAACGTCGCCAAAGTCGCAGCTCGACACATGTCCACGGTTCCACGCAAACCTCGTACACGGCTCGCGGGACTGCGCATCCGCACCGCTGATCTCGCTCCTTGGGATGCGGCGGTCCGGATCTCATATCGCGCGGAAAATGGCGCCGCAGTTTTAAAACCTCGGCCACGTGAAATGGGAGGCGCACCCTGCAGGGTGGCTATCACCCAGTGGAAATCGCACAAAGCACCCGAAACCACTCGCGCTCTCCACCGACGATAAATAGTTTATGGTTTTCCAAAACTGCCTTTCTCCTCATGCCAAAAGTCGAATTTCTTCGCCACTGCGGCGAGATCCGCCATGTTCCACCTCTAGAACCCTTCCCTCTGCGCCTTCTCCTCCTCTGCAAGCAATCCCCGAGCGCTTCAAAGACCCCAAAAAATGTGGGTTTATCACTCCCACGGGTTTTTAAACCAACATTGGTTTGTGTTTTATGCACGGTTTTAATGGCGGTCGATGCATAAATGCGTTCGCGCCGACTGGAGAAAATGATAAAAAATTGGACACTGCGGATAATGATCCGAGAGGTAAATTCATATAAAAAGGGCCGGAGGAGCTTGCAGAGCTTTACCCTCGATGAATCATGATCATCGATGGGTTGTAAACCTTCATACCATGAAGAAACCCTCCTTGAACATAAAGAACAAATACATACGGTCAAAGAAGTAGTGAAAGAAAATGAAGAATAGAGAAGGATTAAAGGGCCATCTCAAGACCAAAAGGATAAAGCAGAGGGATTATCCGCAGAGAAGACGAGCAATTAAAGGATGAAAGTCAAAAGGTTTAAAAATAGAGAATACAAAAACGTATACGGTCATAAAGCAAAAATAGCGAGGATAAAGGCGATGTAAAACAAATTATAAATGCTAAATCAAGGTTCAATGGCCTAATACAAAGTTTATGATTAAACAAGGACAGCATTAACCCAATGACAAGCTTCGCATGACTCAGCAAAGAAAAGCACTCACTTCTCTAAAGGCCAAAGCTCGCCACCTACGTCATAATTTCTTTCCATAAAGGCATTGCAATTATTACGCGTCAAAAATATTTTTATCCTGTCACAGAAATGGGTTACTTTGTAAAGTTAAGAATAGGCTTTCTAGTTAAATATTTCACCCTATTTTTCCTTAGGAGATTGAGATGGAGTTATTGAAACAGAAGCTGGTTGCGGATATTCCTACCTTAAGCCTTGCATGGTTTTCAAGGACAGGAATGCACTTACTCTCCGTAATTAATGATACTCAAACCCTATCTTTGGAGATTCACCTCCCTCATTTGCATCATAAATACCACTTTGCAACGAACTCATTGTATTGTTGGAGTTGTATGACTTCTTTGAAGTAATACATAGTGCTTGGAGAGTGAAGGAAAATTGATGTCTTGAGATCTGCATGTGCACCGATTTGTTTCGTTGGATGGAGAGAGCTAGATCTCGGATCCCCGAGCTTGGCTATCGGTGAAGTGCTTCTGTCCGTTATTGTTGTTCTTGTTTTCATTGTGTTTCCATCTTTCTTTTTACGATGGAGAGTAAACGTTTTGGGCCAAGAAATGTCTTTTGAAAGCACCCGCTTCGTTCTATTTACTCTTCACCTTTGTCTTAATGTTTTCTTCCTCGCAAGGTCCGATTGGAGGATTTCTTAAATCGCCCTCCGAGCTGTCTAGCTTGTTATTTTAGAAATGATTCAATAGAGAGCACAACCAAGGAGTTTCTCTTTTGGTAATTTCCATGTTCATTGAGTACGGCTTCGAGAGGTTGTTTTTCTTAAGGAATGATTTCAATAGGGGTGAAACTGCGAAAGTGGTGGTGAGTCCACGCTCCTTTGAGTGTAACTCGAGAAAGTGTATTTTTAAGATCTTCTTAAGGTATGCTGGTAGAGTCTAAACCAGGGAAGTACTATGAGTGTTGCCCTATCCTTTGGTCTTGTTAGTCATAAGTATTTTTCACCATTAATGATGACTAGTTTTTAAAGCCAAGTTTTTTTCTGGCGGTGATCTCGATATGTCAAATTTTTAGGCTAGAAAACACCCATAAACATTTTGCCCTCTACCTTTTCGTTAGCCCATGATGAGATAAAACCTAATTGTCGGGGCCTATCTGGTCTCATTCATACAAAATTGTCCATCTCACTCCATTTGCCCAAGGTCATTTTACCTCGAATCAAGTAAGCCCTTGACCGGCAACTTGTCACCATAAGCTTTCTTAAGCCTTTTCGACCCCATAGCCCGATTGATTAAGCCTTAAGCACACTATCTTAGTCTTTGATCCTATTTCATCCCTACAAAACTAAAAACCCAAAATCAAACACCTACTTCATAACTTCTTCTAAAATCGAAACACAAGAAGCAACACCGGACATCACCTTACACAAATAGAAAGGCCCTCCTAAGGTACGGCCAGCTGAGTCCTTGGGCTCCAAATATTGGTTTGATGTTGTCATTTAGCGCAATAATAGTCACGGGACATAACATAATGGTGATCACGGTGGGACCACAGGTAAGTAAACAAACTTAGATTCTAAAAATTCTAGCGACCTTAAGAATACTACTCCAGTTGACTTATCCCACCGCTCCCTAACATAGTGGAAATCACCTGGTGGGACCTTCAGGGTGTTGACAATCTAAGTACTGTTAACTCTCAAAGTCTCAATCAAACTTAGAAAACTTAAGTTTTGTTTGGAAAATGAAAGTAAACTCTTTCACCATCTTAGAAAAGTGATGATTGGAGGTTATAGAAACTCTTCCAAACCTCATAAGCTACATGTGAGCACAAAGCAAAAATACGTTCCTGAATTGGCTTTTTATCGGTGTTGGTGGTGGATACATACATGTCTATAAAAACATCCACTGGCGACTCATTAGCCTTCGGTGGGCTATTACTCCACTAGTTCTTATAAAATCTCCTAGGAATGCATTAAGCAATCCCCAATCATCTTTGATGGTGGACAACAGTTCAAATCCTCCACACAGTGACTCCACAACCTTCATTAGACCAAAGACTCCACTAGTAGAGAACTTTGATTGAAAAGACACGGTGACCTATACGATTGACAAAGATGGATCCAAGGACAAAAAGGAGATATGCTCTGGGTAAATGAAGAACATGTCCACATGGATTCCCACACAGAATTCCTAAATACGTAAATTGGATGAAAACTATTTTGGAATGAAAAGGTTGATGACCCATTGTTACACATCTCATCAATTTTCATATACATGTATGGAGGTTAAAGGTTGAATGGCTGTTTGCCCTCATGAAAATGCTCATGGGTACATTAGAAGAAGGGCTTGAAAGAGTCATTGAAGGCCTAGAACACAGCATCTTATTTTATTTAAAGTATTTCTAGTATTTTGTAAACACTATATAGGGCATTTTCCATCTCTGTCATTGGCTAAAAATTGTTGTGATCCAATCGAAAGACCTCATACAACACCTTGTAAGCATTGATGAAAACTTAGGAAGTTGGCATCCTAGGGATTGTTGAAAGGAGATCCACATAATTTTCTTACCCAAACTAGCCATCAAGATGACCAAGAAAAGTTGATCCCCGATAGAAATCCATCAAAAAATAAGGAGGATCCACCAAAGATTTCTTTGAAAATATTGAAACAAATAACAATCCATCTGCCCTTATTGTAAAAAAATACAAGGAAGGACATTCAACCACAAGATCAACTTCCACGAAGAAATGGAAAGCAATTTGTTGCCCAATCCAAAGAAAAAGAAAATACCTCCTCCTTTAGCGAAAGAGGAAATAGATCAGATGTTATCCACTACGCACTTACTACTAAAGAAATTTCTCATAAAGAAACAATAGAACAAATTGTTGAAGTTGAAATACGCACTCCAAAAGACATTCATTCTTGTGAGCATTCACAAAAAGGAAGAAGACATCATGTTCCACCCGGAAGAAGAAAGGCCTGCCCCTTTCAACAAAGAAGAAACCAACGAAATCTAAGCATACGGTAACATCCAGAACCTTTTTGTAAAGATATGTGTATGTGTGTTCTCTCACGCACCAATTTTATCTACTAATTCATTCTCTGCGTACTAAAGTACGAACGGTTAATCTTTGATACTAAGAAATTTCTTCTCAAGAAAACCTGGTGCTAAGAAATAGTCCTACTCATCGGGATAATGGCTCACAAAAGCAATCATCTCACTAAATTAGGGTCTACAAGATTGCTTGAAGGTAGCACTAACATTACTTTCTAAAGTTGCCAAATGAGATAATCATAAAGAGAGAAAGTTCTTTCTCAAAATAATCCCAAAGGTTGGTGATAAAGGAGGAGTAATCCTAAATGAGGTCTATTATTCAAATCCTCTGGAAAAGCGACTGTTATTCGAAGACCCTTTGTTGTTTCACCAGAGACAGCACAAATAAGGAGTAGTGTGTTCTACCATGAGCAGTTTGCTGTAGTATGAGGAAAAACTTCGCACTACTATCAGAAAACAAATAGAGTAGAGTAGCCTTTTGATTTCTTCGTCATGAAGAAGCTGGCTAAATCACCCCAGTGGAATCATCTACTTGATTGGCAATGTTGGAGAAAGAGATTTCACTAAATGAATGTATGTGTGTGTGTATTGAATTAAGATGAATGAATGGGCGCAGAGAAATAAGCTCAACTTATGTGTCTTTTCTAATCATTGTTATAAAAAAAAAGTGAAAAGAAAAAGAAAAAGAAGTAAAAAGTAGAAAAATAGGGTAGTTTCTAAAGCAATGGTAACCCGTACCCAAAAAAATAATTAAATGTACAAGTCTAAATTCTACTACTAATTGTCAAATGTCTTGTTCGGTTATCTAACCCTAATCCTGGCTGAACATGTTTTAAATTTATTTGTTGATAAGTTAGTGGGGAGAAAATATAGTCAACATTGTATCGCTTGACTTGTCAAAGAAAATAGATTAGGAAAAGATCTTGGTTCCATATAAAAACAGAACCAAAGAGGAAAGCGGGGGATAGAAAAACAAACTATATGTATCTATTTTTTGATTTTCTAGATTTCATTTCGCAAAATAGCGTTTGTATTGCAACTTGTCTTTATTGCCACAAGAACATGACAAATCGGACTATCTAATCACAGTTTGGTCATTTTTCAATTTCATGTTGTAGATTAGAGAAATAAAATCATCAGCAAGCTTAACATGTGATGGAGTCGACGCAAGTGAAAGCAAATGAGTTCTCAGCTTAATCTAAACTCTGAAAGATATAACTTATAGAATTAGATAGGGTCATTTTCAAAAATATTTGTCAAAAGGGTATTAAGGTCAAAATGCACCAAAAAGAAGAAAAAATGTTAGGAAATATGGTGTGGTAGGCCAGAAATGTCATTGATGCTAATCATGCTATCAATTTTCAGAAATAGCATCAAGGAAAAAGAATTTCGCCAATGGATAAAGGCCATGGTCTTCAAAGAACCGAGATATTGAAATTAGACACCTCCTGAAAAGGGTTGCCCTCCCCAAATGGAGCCATTGTTAGTCATCGGTATTTTTCTGTTAATGATGATAGATTTTAAAAAATAAGTTTTCTAGCAGTTGATCTCCAATATGTCAAATTGTTCGACTAAAAAACACCCATAAATTTTCCTCTACCTTTCAATCGGCCAGGTAAGGACCAAACCTAATTTTAAAGATGCTATCTGGTCTCGGTCATGCAAACTTGTCCATCTCACTCCATTTTTACCCCAAAAGATCCATTTCCTTGATCAAATCGGCCCTTGGTAGCCTTCGCTCACCATACGAAGATTTCTTGACCTTTTCGACCCCATAGCCCGATTGATCAGGCATATTTTTACCTATCTTAGTCTTTGATCGGTTCCTTCCCTACAAAACTAAAAACAAAAATCAAACACCTACTTCATAACTAGCCTAAAATAAAAAACACAAGAAGCAAAACACAGACATCCCTTACACAAATAGAAGAGCCCTCCTAAAGATACGACTGGATCCCTTGGGCTCCAAAGAATTGGTTTTTGATGTTACTGCTGTCATTGGCTTGTAATCGGCCAAATCACGGGACCCTAACGGTCTACCTTTAAAGTTTGCTTTGAAAAGATTCTAGAGAGTTGGTCAAAAAGCGATTAGATTATTTATGTTTGATCTTAAACTTCTCTCCTTTATTATAATATGTTTTATTTATACGAAAGTAGTCTTTTGATTCTTTGGATTATTGTTTGAAAAGGTTTTCTTATTAAAATTTGTCCGAAAGTCTGCTGCCCTATCCTTTGGCTTGCTTGAACGATTACCTTGAAATATTTCTCTTGTTTAAAGTACATGATAAATAATTTTAATTTCCCTTTGTCCTCGCCTCGTTCTTATCCTTAATATTTCTCATTATCCTAAAAACTTTGAAAGATCAATGACCCAGGGTTAGATTTTCCCTATGAACACTCACCAGTCCATTTGTAAACATCAAAGCTTTCATTTGACTCCATTTCCCAATGACTTAGAGATTTCCTCATTCTACCTATGCTCTTTGAATCATCATACCCAAAAAAAACAAACAACAAACCTCATATATGTAACTAGCCTAAAATAAACCCTTAAAAGCAAATAAGCACATGTCTTTACTTTCTTTAAGGAGATCCCTATACGAGTCTGGGAAGCTGGGTCCTGAGACTTGCAAGCTTGGTTTGAAGTTGTCATTTGGTTGCCAGTCTGCACCCAAACCAGGATCACAACGTTAAAGCGATCACGGTGGGACATACGAGTATAGTTCATGCTTAAACATTCATGTAAAAAAATTCGGGGGGGGCTAACTGGCGATAGGTAAATTTGTTTGTTTCACCATATTAGCTACATGATGATTCGGAGGTATAGAACACTCTTACAAACGTAGAACTACATAAAAACTAGAGAAAACCCCAAAAAAAAAATTCCCCAGTTGGCTTTTATTACTTCTTGATGATGAGCCATAACACATTTTCCTTAAAAAAAGCTAAAGAATTCCTGGTGACTCCACTAGCTCCTAGTAGGCCTATTTCTCCACTAGTACTCTAAGTTCACTTAGTTGTCAAATCGATTAATAAGTCTATAAGCCTAGCCCCATATTCTAGAAAAGCTGAACACTAAGAGCGGGTCAAAATACTAAAAATTATCTTTATCCTTTGAGCCTCTATAAATTTTGAATTTGAAGTCTAGCTTCATAGGATCAATACCGGATCTCATCACGACCTAATCCTCCCACCATGGTTGAAAATCCGGAAAATATTTTTGTGCGACTTCTGAATGCGGAATTTAACTATTGTTAAGGACTATATCCAAAACAGAATTTGTCACTGAAAACTTTACGGTCTTCGTCTCCTGCTTTGACTTGTCTCCTTTAAAGAAATTATTCAGAACCAGGTCACACGATGTTGTAGAACAAGGCGGCCTTGAGCCAACGAAATTCTAGTAGAGAAGCATCTCCTTCTACTACTAATTTTCGACTTCTCATCACTTCGATACGGCCACCAACAAATACGATCAAAATCGATTTGTGACCCAAATGCTTCCAACACGCATCCACATACTTGCTATTGAAAACACTCCATTTTTGTCACTTTTATTTTCCACAATCCACCTCTTGTAAATCCCTAGTTTCCCACCATCGTGACATGGTATGCCCCATTGGTGTTACCACAACCTCTAAGTTCCTTACCACCAAATGATTGTCAATCAAAATTCCCCATTCCTTTGGGCCAGATATTACTACGCCCAACATGTATATAAAATGGATGATGCTTTTGATTACATGGAAATAGAAGAAGATACCATTAAGATAGGGAAAATGTTCTTCAAAGTTTAGGAGAGAAGCCAAAAAATGGTTTAAATATTAACTCCTAATAGCACAAATGATCTCCCTTCTTTGCCTTAAACATTCATAACCAAATGTGAAACTAAAGGGCTTATTCTCCAAATCTATTCATAATATGAAAAATTCAAAAAAGAAACAGGGAAAGTGTCCAAGATTAGTGCACTAAATTCAATAAGTATTTGCAATGCACTTCAAACATGAAACCTCCCACTAGGCTTGGCCTTAGCTAAATTTTAGAAAATTTGATCCCTTGCCTTTCTGACTTAGAGAAAAGAACCCTTAACCTTGGAAGATATGTAGAGGGGAATGTAAGTGTAGAGAAAATCTTATGGAGAAAAGAGATAGGTTGAAATCAGAAAAAAGAGTCACATATAAAAGTGAAACAATACATTTTAACCTGTCCTTGATGTCAAAATTGACAACTTAATAAGGGTAATGGAAAGGATGTAGAGAAAATAAAATAAAATGATAGAGTGCCTCCTAGAGAAAACCAAATCAATCCCAAAGCAGGCAAAATCCAAATTTAGGAAGGACCCTATTCAGAATAGACAAAGATAATGACCACCAAATTAGGCCTCCCTTTCAACAAAACTATATAAATCAGAAGAAGGAATCTTTGAGGTTGGATGAAAATCATGAAAATATAATAGGATCTAACGATGAGAGTGATGCTTTCCCTCTTTGAAGAAAAATATTCTTCTCCTCGGAACAAATTGAAAACATCACCAGGGTTTAGAAGATTTTCCAATTGGGGTTGAAAAATGAAATAATGGATGTACACGGACATATGATCTACAAAAGAAAAAAGGAACCAAAAGGAAATTTCCAATGATAAAAACACAAAAACAAACTATTAGGAAAATGGCTTCTTCCTAAAAGACAACAACGATGTGTGCTTTGACTAAAAATGCGATTCAAATAAAGACAAAAAAATCAGCAAAGTGTTGACCCAAAATTTGCCCTAGTACTTACACTGGTAAGCACGACAAATCTGTCCTAAATAACGGTCCTAATAAAATTCAGAAAATCATTATTCTTTGAGAAGACTATGATTGACAAAACGGATGTAAAAATGTAAAAAACATTAGTCCTTTTGTCCTTGAAGGTGAAATTTCCAAGATCAAAATTAGCATACCCTTAGTTGAACTACTAATTGAGGATGTATAAAAAAACAAGTTTTGAAAGCTTTGAATATAGGCAATGATACTATTAACACAAACTTGACGGATGATAAACTAGAATTATTTTTCGAGTCCTGAAGTTGAAGAAATACCAAGAAGGACCATTCCTCCATTTATGTCATCTTAAATATCGCAGTAAGATCTTTACACAATTCCATGCTAAGCTGCGGTGCCTTTCACAACCTTACTTAAAGTAGTGATGGAGAGATTAGGCCTAGAGATTACCAAACCTTATGGACTTTGTATTCCTTTAATTCAGCGAGAGTTAAGTGTTTAAAATTAAGTCAAATATTTGTCGTTACGGCACAATTTCTTGCTAAGGTACAGTTGTGGACATAGTGAAGATTTGGGCTTGTTCCCCAAAGTATGGCATGCTTTTATCTAGATCATGGGGAGCCATAAACTTCGACCTTCAAATGGACATATCTTATACTACCATTCAATTTTTAGCCAAACGTTGAATTGTACGAGAGAATATCATATGAAATTTATGGTGAGCAACATAGATAGGCCAAACAACACTCTGTTTACTCTATTCATTCATATTTAGACTCCTTTATCTTGTAATGAAATGAAATCAACCAACAAGAAAGGAAGAAAATCAGATAAGTTAGTACCTAAATAGTCAAATCGGTCCCCAAAAGAAGAATCATGATAACATACATACAATGTTGAACAACAAAAGATGACAGGCATGAAGATAGAAAACAACATAAAAATGAGCTTTAGTGACATATGACAAAAACGGGTTTGGATACGGTGTATGGATACATAATACAAACAAAGGTCCTATAAACTTGATTTCCAGTACACCAATAACATTAGAATAAGCTTCACTCATCTTCGGCCTACATGCTCAAATATTTGGGGACGATAAAATATCGGTCAAGGAAGTTCGAGTTGATTATTAGGCGAGATAAGAAGAAGGTATTGACCAAAATAACCAAAGATTAAGAGAATATTGGAACGGCGCATGAAGCTCCTAAAAACCTTTGAAAAATATGAACTCACCTTCATCCCTAGAGCTCAAAATAACATTACAAATGAACTTGCCTTTGCTACCAAAAATTGCCAAATACCCAGTAGAATGAACAATTCAAAGTCAAAGTGAAAAATAGGCCTACGGTCCACGACAATGAAAACTATTGGCAAGTGTTTGAGAGTGATAAACACATTGATGATTTTACTGCAGTCAAGAAATAGATTTTTGAACCAACACCTAACTCAAGCCATGAAAAAATACTACTTCGATGAAAAAACATGTCCATGACAGTTGTCCTCTGTTGATAAACCAATTTGAATATCTTTATATAGCGAGAATTACTAAACAAAACGGACCAAAATGACCTTGAAGTTTTACAATATAAAACAGTTCAATACCAAAGAGGCCTTACACCATTGTAAGAACTTTTGATTTCAGCCAGTGCTTCAGCTAACAGAGGATAGACCTACATAAAAATTAATGTGAAAGAAGACATGGCACCAAGCAACATAAATGGGCCCAAAATGATCAAGGATTATAAACACTCTCCTGTATATCAACCCAGGGAGTATATTGAAATTTTCAAGGGCCCAGAATGTGTTTGCATAGGGTCGTAGCCACCACAATATTTCTCTATGCAAAAAGTGGCTAAAAATTTTTTTGGGAGCCTCCAAGGAAAAATTTTCATCTCTAAAAATTGTTGGCTCTTGAAGTCTCTATAAGGCCTCTAGCCTTTTCCCTCTGTCCATATCCCATACTGTTGTTTCATACTTCAAAAACCTCTGATATCCTACAAAACACCCAAGTCAAATACTGTTGCATTCCCCCTTTTTCCTCTCCCTTTCTTCCAACTTACATCATTTCTCCATTTTCCTTTTTCCATAAAAACCCCACAAAAACATATGTTTTCCCTTTAACCCTTCACACATTCCACTTCCCAAGGTTAAAAACTCACTTTTTAACTTATCGGACCCTTTTTCCTCTGAGAAATCATTGGAAATCATATAAATGGCCTATTTTATGTGTTTCTGGCGTTTTAGCCCTTTCAAGCTAAGCCCCCGGGCCATTTTCCTCCATATACCCGAGCGCCAGGACTGACCGCTCAGTCCTTAGGTGCTAAACCGAAAAATACCATTTTCCTCCATTCATTCCCCTTTGAAAACCCGAAAAAACCCATTTTATAAAGTTTAACGGGGAATAATTAAAATCACATGTTTTATTTCCTGATCAACCTGGACCGTCGATCTACTCCCCAGATCCAACGGAGCGGAGCACATCTCACCAGGTGGACCCCCCCTTCTCCCGCATCGTTTGTCAAGAAACCACCGGTTTCCATTTCGCACCACCTTCTGAGCCATGGTGGTTTTCTCCCGTCGGCCAGCGATTCCATACGCTGGCTGACACGTGTCCCTCCACTATTTCAAAACCGCCGTGCTATCACCTCATTTCACGCATTAAACTTCACACCATAACCATGCAGTGGAATCCACCCCCACCGTTCGATCTGGGACTTCCCATCTAGCGGCTGCCGATCGCCTCACTTGCTCGACCTTTAACGGACATGCTGGCCCGTTAACCCATCCATCACGCGTCCAAGATTCAATCTCCACCGTCGATCTCTACAGATCGACGGCTATTATTCGTCCTCCTGATTCTATGGCCCCGTCAAACCTCCTCCGCCGCTGACTTTCCAAGTCACTCCCGACCGTCGATCATAGCGCGATCAACGTCTCTGATTGTCTCATTCTCCCACACGCCCTCCGGTGCAGATTTACCCATATAAACGCAGGATTTCCTCATTTTGTTTGTATTGTGCAGGTTTAAGGTTTTTTCACTTAAAATGAAGAAATTTTCGCAGGCCGAGGATGACGATCCTTCGGCTTCCGAATACATAAGGAAATCATCCACAGGGTTTAATATCACGTTTCATTGATGTTTTATTAGGCATTGATGCCTTATATGACCTGTGCAGCCCTGCACGATAGAAAAACCGTGAATATTAATGCAGAAAAAGAGTATCAGAGATTGAAGACCAGAAATGAACTAGAACAGCAGATTGGTGGATGGATTTGTGGGGATTAAGGATAAAACAGTTATCAAACGCCTAAATCCCCGGATCTAAAACACAGATTAAAGGAAAATCTAAAGTGTTTTGTCAGGAAACCCTTCACCGCCACAAATGGAAGCAAATTGATTCTTCCCACCAACTAAAGCGCCACCTGTGCCTCGAAGTATTCCATCAACAGCTGAATTTATTGATCAAAATCATACATTTTGCCTCGACACAGCCAAAGGAGTTATTTCTACCAGGAAATTAATGACATAATGTCGGCAGAGCAACCCTATTGATACACAGAGCCTCAAAAGTCTAATAAAGCTCCCACCGAGCTAAATTCATGAGTGTAAATCATTTAATACAGAGGAACACCTGTATAGTTCTTTGTTGAGCCCCTCGATGGCCAAGAAGACATTAATATCTGTATTAATTGGTTTTTGAGATCTTTTCATCAAATCTCACCTCCTCATATTTCTATAAATACTTCAGTAGAAGATGAGTGAGGGGTTGGTTGTTAATGTAAATTGCTGAAGCATTGTATTGTAACTGAGCTGAAGACTCTTGATTGTAGATAGGATTTCACTGGCTCTTGGAGCTCTGCTTGTAATAGATAGGTTAGGTGGTGAAGAGAGATGGATTAAAACACTAGATCTGAAGATTGTAACTGGTTTGAAGCATCAATACAAGCTGATTTATGGGATCCTGGTCTATGCTGATGGTGATGTTATTCTCACTGTAACTTGTATTTTGTTTCTGTTTTCAACTTGTTTCATTTTCCACTATAAAGAACAGTTTAAACAGGGTTAGTACCTACTGTATATCAGTAACCTTCTCTGGCTGAAAAACCTTTATTTAAATGTTTTCTCTCAACTATGTTATTTGAAAATGATTTAATTCAGTTTAAGTACAGGGATGTTGGCGTTCCCTCGTCTTATTGTCTTAGCTGAATGTTATTTTTAAATGTTACTTTCAATATATGTTGTGTGAAGATGAACTGAGGAAATTAAGGTTAGCCCTGAGTCCCTTTCTTATTTGCTCAACTATTTGATTGTTTCCCTTAGGATGTGTTAAAAGCTGACTAGTTTCAAAGTACTTATCAGATATTAGACCATTTTGTGTTATCTTTGAGTTTCCCTTTCGTTTTTTATATGTTTTTCTATCAAAAGTGTATCAAAGGCTGGATAGTTTCAAAGTACTTACCAGATCCTAGTTTGCTTCTATGTTTTTCTTAAGTGCCTGGTCAAAGGCTGGCTAGTTTCAAAGTACTTACCAGATCCTGGGCTGCTCTTTGTTCTGCATCTGTTATTTCCCTTTCTTATTGTATCACTCCATTCCATAAATCAAACCTTAAAGAGATCCTTAGGCATAGATGACTTGCCCCATAGACCACTCTTGAACCTGATTGTTTCAATTAAATCCCCTTATGACTCCATAGCCCAATGGACTGAAAACCTGTCATCATCTTTCATATTAACTAAAGCTTTTTCTAGTTACTTGCAAATTTTCACTTTTGAACCTATTTGCATATAGATATTTCCGCCTCAGGCAGCAACTATGTTCAATCATCCAAAAAACCAAACAAACCCTTGGACTTCATAACTAGCCTAATATTATTACCCCTAACTTCAAAGACAAATCCATCTTTGTACACACTGGAGAGATCCCTCTCGGGATTCAGGAGGGCTAGATCCTAGAATCCCAAAGTTGGTTGAAATGATGTTAACTCTGTGATCAGACTTTGCCAATATTTCTTATTATAGAGACCTAACATTTCTAGCGACTCCACTGGGGAGGACCCTTCCCTTAATCTTATAAAATCTGGTGAGTAAAAAGCAGCCTTTTCAAACACTACCAAGAAATGCTAATCATGATGAAACTTGTTTGAATCAGTGACAAACTAGGCCAACCCTAGGATTCTCTTGAGTTTTTATCTAACGTTGGAAAATCAACTAACTTAGCCATAAGAGTAGACTCTCTTTGTCTCACAACCGTAGCTAAGTTTCGGACAAAGTTAGGACATTCTTAGAAACCACGCGAATAGAAAATAATTAAGAAAAGCCAAAAAACATTTTAGATTGGTAGTAAAACACTAGTTTTTGATAGCTTGCCTACACCTTTTGATGTGTTTTACCCTATACTCTTAGACAGAGTCTAGAAAGGGCCAGGTAGCCTCCAGATCTCATCCTCTTTTAGAGGTGACATATCTGGTGAATTCCCTCCCAGTCAATATTTGGTTAGAGTTTGTTGTGTTTTGGAATACCCTTCAAAGGGACGTTTCACAAACACTGTGGTGGATAGTGTACCTCTTTGAAAACACTCTAAATTTTCCACCTGGTGACTCCACAATCCTAAACAGACCTTAAGTCTCCACTGGGAAGAACCCTTATCATCATAACATCTTTCAAACTCAGTTGTAAGACTGTAGGATTGATTTTCAAATAGATCAGTTAACCTCTCAAAGATTGTCATACCTGGTTGCACTTTTCTTGTTTATTTGGGTCTAAAAACATAGCATAGTGGCTCCTAGAAAGATTCATACTAGAGCCCTTCCTGACCCTGATCCACCTGAGATAGTTGATAACCCAGAAATAATCCTTAGGAAGTCTCCTAAGATAGAATCTTCAACTGTTTTCAGATCATCCCTAAGAGCTAATTCAGTCCCTGAAAATCTTTCAGCTCTGCAACAATCACAAGCTGACCTATTAAATCCATTTAGAACTAGGTCCCTTGATGATTTAGATCAGTTAGATTCTGAGTCTTCACATTCATCTCCAGAAACAAGTGAACACCTTGGGAATAGAGAATCAACACCTCCTGATTTACATTTTCTTCATAATCTAGGTGTCTCTCATCCAAGATCAGCTCAGCAATATACCGCTATTCCATCCACCTCTGTTCATCCTTCACCCACTGTTCAAACCACTCCACTTCAACCCACACCTCCTCTTGTCAACCCACCCCCACCACATATCATGGCAGCATGGTATGCTCCCTTAGTCCTTCCTGTACCATTAGTCAATCTTCCACAGGACTATCAGTCCAAAATTCCATTATATGATGCTAGCAATACTATAACAACATCTCAACATGTGGACAAGATGAATGACTACTTTGACAGAAATGAAATTGATGATGATTCTGTCAAGCTTAGACTATTTGCTCAAAGTTTGGGGGGAGAAGCAAGAAAATGGTTTAAAGGTTTAACCCCCCACAGCATCAACGATCTCCAAGGCTTCCATCAAACATTTTTAAACAAATGGGAAGTGAGGAAGAATCCTCTCCAAGTCCTTGCCGACTATAACAATCTCCATAGGAACCCTGGGGAAAGTGTACAAGCTTATTGTACCAGATTTAACAGTGTGTATAATGCACTTTCCCCTGAACTAAAACCTCCTCAGGGCTCAGCTTTAAACAAATTTCCTGAAGGGTTTGATCTTGACATGACCTATTCACTCAGAGAAAGAGTTTTTGCAACCCTTGAAGATATGCAAAGAGGTGCTCTCTCTGTGGAAGTAAACTTAATGGAGAAGAGAGCAAGAATGAAAGCTGAAAAGAGAGTATCTTTCAGAGAGGAATCCACCCCTACTACTTCAAGCTCAAAAATGGAAAGAATGATGGAAGAAATGATGAAGAAAATGAGCATTCTAGAGAGAGCGCAAGCAAGTCTAAATCAAAACGCTCCTCAAAACAGAAACCAAAACCAGAATCAGAATGTTAGAAGGAATCAACCTCCAAATAGACCCAGGGAAGATGATCAACAGATCACTCCTCCCTTTCATCAAAACTATTTAAGTGAGTTTGAGGAAACAGATCAAATAACAGAGGAGGATGATATAAATTTATTTAGGGTAGATGAAGATGACTTCGAGGTTCATTATGATAGGAAACAAGGTCTTTATACACCTTACGATGACAAAAGAGATGATAATGAAAATTATTATCAAAACATGGAAAATGTTGTTATAGAGCCGTCGAAGGAATATGAACTCAAAAGTAAATCTAATCAACAAACCCCCAACAACAAAACCTCTGACAAATCCTCTCAAAGCAGCACTCCAACCAAGCCTAAAACATTCAAACAAAAAGACAAAAAAGTGGCTGATAATTCTGGTACAGGTAAAGAGAAAAACACTCAAAATCTTGAAAAACAGAGTGCAAACATCAGTAGTACTAACACTTCAGCTAGTACTCCTATTACAACCGTTGTATCAAGTGTAGATAAAACAAATCAACAAGCTGTTGTTGCTGATAAATTGGCAGTAAACAAGGTTGAAACCAACACCTTAAAGAATCAAATTCCTTTCAGTCTGGAACAGGAAATCTCAAAGATTAAAATTTCTGTTCCTTTGACTGAGTTAGCTGCCCAACATTTATATAGGTCCAAAATTTTGAAGGCTTTGAACATAGAAGAAAATGAGGATACACTCAATCTTAATGATGACCAACCAGAGCTTATTTTTGGTCCAAAGATTGAAGGTAAGTTTCAAGAGGGACCTGTCCCTCCCTTCTATGTAAGTTTGAACATTCATGACAAAATTCTACACAATGCTATGCATGACTCGGGCGCTTCCCATAATTTAATGCCAAAAGCTGTAATGGAAAGCCTGGGTCTTGAAATTACCAGACCTTACAAAGACTTGTACTCCTTTGACTCAAGTAGAGTTAAATGTCTAGGATTGATAAAAGATCTCTGTGTTAACTTAGCCCAGATTCCAGCCAAATGTTTAGTCATGGATGTTGTTGTGGCTGATGTACCCCCAAAGTATGGAATGCTTTTATCAAGATCTTGGGGGGCTAAGTTACAGGGGACCATGCAAATGGACATGACCTATGCAACTATCCCTGTTTTCAATCAGACTAGAAGACTTTACAGGGAATCCCACATGCAATACACAGTTACAAGTCAAGACAGGCCTCAAAACTCTCCTCTGTATGTTGTAAGTACGAGCCTTGATTCTTTTATCATGTTTAATGATGAAACCATCACAGAACAAATCACTTTACCAGGGTTAATGGCTGAAACGGAGGAAGGGGAGTACAACGCTGAACTATCAAGACAGTTTACTATATCTGAAAATCCTAGCAAACCAAACACAGGTCTTAAACTACGAATCATCAATCCATTAAACTTAAAGCTTGATAGTCAAGAGAGCAATCCTCAACCCGATGAAAAACTTGAGGAGTCAAATCATATAAAGTACGTGCACCAAACTGATAAAACTGAAAATGATCCTCTCTGGACTATGTATTTTGATGGGTCATGCACTAGAACAAATGCTGGTGCAGGTGTCTGGATTACTAACACTGAAAACAATCATACAGAATGTATTTCATGTAAATTAAACTTTCAGTGTTCCAACAACATAGCAGAATATGAATCCCTTCTCTTAGGCTTGCATCTCTTGAAAAAGCTAGGTGCCAAGAGAATCAATGTATATGGGGATTCTGAGTTAATCATTAGGCAAGTCAAAGGGGAGTATAATGCAAATCATCCCAGACTTAGGGCCTATAGGAATGATGTCATGGATCTTTTAAAAACATTTGAGGAATCCAACTTAAGTTTTGTCCCGAGGAAAAGAAATCTTATGGCCCACAATTTGGCCTATGCTGCTAGAACCTGCCCAATGCTATATGATGACACATCTCAGATAAAATTCAGACCAGTTGTCCCGGATAACAAGAAATTTTGGCAGGTGTTTGATGGAGATAAACAAATAGAAGACTTCATGCAATTTAGAAATGAGTTTGAACTCCATAGCTCAGATTCAGACTATGATACAGACTGCAGTGAAGAAAATTTTCTACTCCTAAGCTTGTAGATATTAACCTTCAGACTAGAAAACTTAGAAACCAAACAGAATTGAGTGCAGAATCTGAAACAGAGGAGTTGGAAACTCTGCATTCTAAGGATGATAGTTTGCCCAAGGGTTTCGCCCCTCTAGAAGAATTGTTTGATTTTAATGATGTGGCCAATAAAACTAAACTGGAACCTGTAGAAACTGAAGTGGAGGAATGCAATATAGGCAGTGAGGAAAAACCAAAAATGATCAAACAGTCCAAAAATTTTCCAGCTCACGTTAAACTTAGATACATAGAGTTGTTCAAAGAATTTTCTGATGTTTTTGCGTGGAGTTACGAAGATCTTAAGTCCTATGAAACTGAAATAATATAGCACAAAATCCCTCTTAAAGAAAACCAAAAACCATTCAAACAAAAACTGCGTAGAATAAACCCTGTCCAGTTGCCATTGGTTAAGAAGGAAATCATGAAGATGCACGATGCTGGCATTATTGTCCCTATTAGATATTCTGAGTGGGTATCTAATCTGGTGTCTGTTAGGAAGAAGACTGGAGAAATCAGGCTTTGTATAGACTTTAGAAATTTAAACAAAGCTTCATTAAAAGACAACTACCCTTTGCCCAAGATGGATCATATTTTACAAAGAGTGGTGGGGTCTAAAATAATTTCTTTGCTAGATGGCTATTCAGGGTATAATCAAGTCTTAGTCCACCCTGATGATCAATTAAAAATAGATTTTACTACACCCTGGGGTACCTTCATGTATGTGAAAATGCCTTTTGGTCTAATGAATGCTGGAGAAACTTTCCAGAGAGCCATGGACATAGCATTCTCGGAAGAATTGGGTTTCTTCATCATTATCTATCTTAATGATGTAACTGTGTTTTCAAAAATAGATGAAGAACACTTAGAACATTTGAGAAAAGTTTTCGAGAAATGCAGGAAGTTTGGAATATCTTTGAACCCTAAGAAGACTTTATTTGGTCTCCAAGAAGGTAAACTTATTGGGCACATCATTTCAGAAGAGGGTATAAAGATAGATCCAAAGAGGATAGAGGCCATATTGCAAATCTCTCATCCTCCAAACATCAAAGAGTTGCAGTCTTTCATTGGAAAGATAAAATTTTTGAGAAGGTTCATCCCTAACTTGGCTGAGCTCCTTAGGAATATGAAAAACATGTTGAAGAAGGAGCAAGGGGTAAAATGGACCTTGAAAGCAAAGACCTCCTTTGAGCTGGTGAAACAAGCATTAACCAAAACACCGGTTCTCATAAGCCCTGATTTTTCAAAATATTTTTATATCTTCTCATTTGCATCAGAACATACCATTGCAGCTGTCCTTTTACAGAAAAATCCACAAGGACAAGAGCAGCCTATTGCATTCTTTAGTAAGTCATTGAGGGATGCCCCTTTGAAGTATAACATTATGGAGAAGCAAGCTTTTGCTTTGGTAAAGGCTTTGAAAGACTTCAGGGTATACATCCTTCACTCACACATTATTGCCTTTGTCCCAAATTCAGTTGTTAAAGACATCCTAACACAGGACCCAGATGGTAAGAGAGGTAAGTGGATTGCTGTTATTCTTGAGTATGATTTGGAGATAAAACCCACTAAGCTCATCAAAGGCCAGGGTATAGCTAAATTAATGGCCGAATCTAATTGTGAAGTTCTTGATATTAATATGATTAATGCTTTGGATGACCAAGAAGAATTCTCAGCTCCCATTATTGAAGGCCATTTTGTGAATTCTCCTTGGTATACTGATATTGTTCATGTTTTTCTTAATATGAATACACCTCCTGGTTTATCCAAGACAATGGCAAGATTCCTAAAGTTAAAAGCTGTAAAATATTTCATTATTGATAAATGTCTTTATTGGAAAAATGCAAGTGGTGTATTGCTTAAATGTTTGTCTGAGTTTGATGCAGAAAATATTAAGCAGGAATTCCATGAAGGAGAGTCTGGAGGTCATTTATACTGGAAGGCAACAGCCAACAAAATTCTAAGGGCTTGTTTCTATTGGCCCACTCTTTTTCCTGATATACAAAAGATGACCACTACTTGCCATAAATGCCAATTGTTTGAAGGCAAGAGAAAATTACTACCCCTGCCTCTGCATCCAATCACTGTTGAAGCCCCTTTTCAACAATGGGGACTTGACTTCATAGGAGAAATCCATCCACCATCTTCTGCTCGGCATAGGTGGATTCTTACTGCCACAGACTACTTCACTAACTGGATAGAAGCCATTCCTTGTAGGCAGGCCAATGATTCAGTTATCATAAAATTCATGGAGACTAACATCCTCTCCAGATTTGGATGTCCTACTAAGATCATCACGGATAATGCAACATCATTTGGATCAAAGAAAATGGTTGAGTTCTGTCACAAGTATCAGATAACATTGGGACACTCCACAGCCTATTACCCTCAAGGTAATGGAATTGCAGAATCTTCCAACAAAATCTTAGTGAACATAATCAAGAAACTGTTGGAGGACAATAAAAAGTCTTGGCACACAAAGCTGACCCATGCACTTTGGGCTGACAGATTAACTTTAAAGAAATCTATTGGTATGTCACGCTTCCAGCTTGTGTATGGCACAAATGCAATTTTTCCTAACAGCCTTGGTGTACCAGTTATGAAGTTAATTCAAGAGTTGCAGACTGAATAAAATGACCTAATCAGAAGAATAAATCAAAACGTTCATCTTCAGCAAACTAGGGAGGAAGTGTATAACAAAGCATTACAGAAACAAGCCAGTAACAAGAAGATATTTGATAGAAGAACAAAGGCCAGCAATTTCAAGATTGGGGACAAAGTTTTGAAGTGGGATTCAAGGAGGGAAGACAAGGGAAAGCATGGAAAATTTGATAATCTATGGCTTGGCCCTTACTCTATTCATTCAGTCGCTGGTAATAATGCATTTTTCTTACAGGGACTGGATGGAACAAAATTGTTTGGGGGTCCTGTCAATGGCAGGATGCTTAAGCATTACTTCTCTTGATCCATTTTATGTTTTGAAGCCTTTTTATATTTTTTCCATTATGAATAGTCCATCCCCCATTGCATTCAAAGTCATGAAAAATCAAAAAATACAAAAACAAAGAAAAAAATGAAAAGAGGGCAGGAATGAAAACAAGAAAGGCAAAGCCCCAAGCCAAAAACAGAAACAAATGCTGAAAGTGTGCAAGCTCAAATGCCACTCCTCAAGAACACACTTCTAGTTAGTCAAAGAGCCTAATCTTGACTAATTAGCTTTTGAATTTTTTCTGCTGATAGGATAGTGAATTTGATTTGCCAAACTGTTCAATCTTGGCTTATCAGTAGATAGATTAGCGTAGAAATTGAAGGTTCAAACTTCAAACAAACTCAAAATCTGAACCGAATTTTCCAAAGGGAGATGACTCAGATCTATGTTAAATTATGAGTCAAAGAATGTAAAGATCTAGTTCTAATCAGTTTAAAATCTGAACCAGAAGAAAAGAAAAGGCAACTCAAAAGCAAAGTAAAAGCAAAGCTGTGAAGAAAAGAGAAGGCCATGATAAGAGACTTTTAGATCTTAAGCCTTCCATTTTGTTTCTATTTTTTCTGCAAATAATAATCTATGTGCAGCTTGTTTTTATGCCATAGATCACAGTTAGTCAAACAGCTTAATCTTGACTAAGTTGTTTTTTAAATTTTTGCTTTAGAATTTAGAGAATGAAAGCCTGTTGGACAGTTTAATCCCAACAGACAGTAGAATAGGTAGAGAAATATTTGAGCTCAACTATTTAATCTGAGTTCAAGGAGAAATAAGGAATAGAAGTAGATTAGTTTTTTATGCTTTCAAAAGAATAAAATGTTGTGAAAAGAGTTTGCCAATCCAAGTGCAC
Source organism: Pinus albicaulis (assembly GCA_034641835.2). Lineage (NCBI taxonomy): Eukaryota > Viridiplantae > Streptophyta > Pinopsida > Pinales > Pinaceae > Pinus > Pinus albicaulis. The sequence goes on along the minus strand of CM076574.1, from coordinate 1,421,379,503 downwards.
TCTGATGAAGAAAAAATGTTAGATCAGTAGGATTGGGTAGGTAGAGGTTGTATTGATGAAGTTCATATTTCTTTCATGACTGATATTACTTTTCAGAACAAAGCCAGAGAAAATAATGGATCAGGCACCAGTCAGCATCCCATAGAAATCAAGTCTGAATTCTTGATGCCTTCAGGAAGGCACCATCCCCAAGTGGAGCCGCTGTTAGCCACCCATATTTTTCCTATCATATCAGCTGGTGGCTAAATATTCTTTGCAGCCTTCAAGAAACAAATTCAGTCCTAAATTTTTTGGTGCTTGAAGTCTTTTGGTGAAACTCATGTTGCTGGTTAAATCTTCATACCTGTTTCCTTCTCCAAGCCCCTGATATCCTGCAAAAATCCAAGTCAAATACTGTAGTATTTCCCCTTTTTTCCTCTTCCTTTTCCTTCCAACTACCTCATTCTCCATTTTCCTTTTATTCATAAAAACCCCACAAAAACATATGTTTTCCCTTTAACCCTTCACACATTCCACTTCCCAAGGTTAAAAACTCACTTTTTAACTTATCAGACCCTTTTTTCTTTGAAAAATCATTGGAAATCATATAAATGGCATATTTTATGTGTTTTTGGCGTTTTAGCCCTTTCAAGCTAAGCCCCCGAGCCATTTTCCTCCATATACCTGAGCGCCAGGACTGACTGCTCACTCCTTAGGTGCTAAACCGAAAAATACCATTTTCCTCCGTTAATTTCCCTTTGAAAACTCGAAAAAACCCATTTTATAAAGTTTAACGGGGAATAATTAAAATCACATGTTTTATTTCGCGATCAACCTGGATCGTCAATCTGCTCCCCAGATCTGACGGAGCGGAGCACATCTCACCAGGTGGACCCCCCTTTCTCCCGCGTCGTTTGTCAAGAAACCACCGGTTTCCATTTCGCACCACCTTCTGAGCCACGGTGGTTTTCTCCTGTCGGCCAGCGATTCCATACGCTGGCCGACACGTGTCGCCGCCACTATTTCAAAACCGCCATGCTATCACCTCATTTCGCGTGTTAAACTTCACACCATAACCATGCAGCGGAATTGCTTTAGGGTAAACTGCTTGGGTGGTTGGTTTTCGTATATCCCCTCTCGAGGGCTTCTAGGTCCCGATGCAGTAAAGTCGATTAGCTATGTCGTTCACAAAGATGGTATGAGCATGTTCATATTAGCTTGAAATAACTTGAAGGAATACAACAGAGAATTACCTCCTCGACAACTTTAGAATCCTTTGGAGAGCGCTACGCAGAGAAAGCAAGAGTCCTTCCTCCATCGGCTCCAAATCTGAATCCCGCAATCATCAAAGCACCCGCGTAACTTCTAATATAACAAGTATTCTATCAATTAAATCAACAATAAACATCTAGATTATACACATATCGAGCCATTCATATCATACTAAACAAATATTGAAATAACAATATAACATTAAGCATCGAATGGACAAAACGAACATAGTTCTATTGATTTTGAAAGAAGGAGGATTACAACCATCGGTTGTACCAAGCCCTCCTCAGCCTCCCAATCTCTCTTCTCTACCAAGTGAAGAAGTCCAAGCCAACAAGCTCTCTAGGAGCCTCTTTGACTCTTGGCCTTCACAATGTCACACTATTCTCTATTCCACAAGTATGCAAGAACTTTTGAGCAATCCTTCGACCTTCAATTAAGAGCCTTCAGCTCCTTTCTTATAGGAGAGGGAGGAGGCCATTGTTGCCCTTCTCTTTCCACTAGTTTGGAATGGAAAAGGCTTAGATGTTTCCTTGATCTCCATGCTTTTTCCTCTCTTGGAGTTCAGCCTTCTATGGCAATGACCAATAATGAACTGGGTGCTTCTGCAGCTTTCTCGTGCAATCGACTCCTTCGTGAGGGAAAGTCGGAGATTCAAATCTTTCTCCGCGCTCTTTTCCCAATTCAAACTTAAAACACGTGTAACGCGACCTTTTTAGTGTAAACAGAGCATTGCCCTAGCCACTAACGCGGCCAATGTATTTCTTGACCGCATTATAACGCCCTTGTTCTTGTTCTATGTATGCGTTACTCCCGAGTAAATAGGTTTAATTTAGGTCTTTGTACTTCTTCCATATTTGTCTTCCCCTCCGAGTCGATGAGGAGGTATTTTGACCCGTAACGGATGCCCCCTAAAGTGTGAGGTCGGAGATGAAGACGATGGCCGAAATACTTTATAATTTGTAGAGAGAGAGAGATTGAAAGATCGAGGAAAAACTTGAAACAACAACATATGTCGAAAAATATAGTATTTGCCAAGAGTCTGGCATGTCCCATGCTTAGTAGCTTTAAACAACATGATTTCTCTAGAATAGAGATATGAAGAATCTATCCACCAATAGGCACAATGTGGAAGTGTCTCGATCATAACAGATCAGTCGAAGAAGCTCGTCTCCATAAACAATATCGCAGCTTGGGGGAAGGGAACACAACTTTAATGGTGTAGCCGTTGCCCTAGGTCTCGACCGCCGATTCACTTAAACCGCATATTTCTCAACATGTGAATGAGGGAGTTGTCGTCGAACATGTGAGGAATCGTCCGATTACCAATCAATAATGAAAACTCGTTAACGTACGCGAAGGTGGCCACCGATAATGATGATGGTCCCTAAGATGCCCAAAGTACAATCTAGCGAGTGTGAATAAAAGGAGTTGAAGTCGAACACTTGTATAATCATTCAACCAAGAGCCAATGATGAAGACTCTTGATCAAACACAAGACTACCCGCCACCGATGTCCGCAGTATCCGGGTACTCGATGTGTTTTCGGATCAACTTCCTAGATAAGGTGTTGAAGTCGATAGGAAGTGATCTCGTTGAGAGGTAGGCACTCGAGGCATCCTACATCGCTCAACACGAAACGGAAACCAACTGATTTTGTTTATGATTTGAGATAAGGAAGAGTAAATGGGGACGTTAGACGACAAATAATTTATGGCATAATGAACGGTTTGGTTGATAATAGGAGCGATGAGATAGCAAGATCCCGCTCGAACAATAGAAGGCACTCGTGGCGAGTACTAGGCGCTGAAGCGTGTTGAACACCAAAGAGTGTGTTAGGATTTTACCGTGCAGGGGAGCACCGGGAAATGAAGGCTAATACTCATAGATGGTAGGGTTCGGCTAACTCGCGAAAGAGTTTTCCGGGAAGTGCCATGTTCAAGAATTTTCTGTCGCAAATCGACCTTTTTGAAAATGTACGGAGGTAATATCCATTTTGTCCAAATTTTTCCCCGTCCGATTAAGTTTAACGAGTCCGAGACGTAGTAAAACTCGGTGAATTTTTTCATGTTTCGAGAGTCCGAAAAATGTCGTGAAAGACAACTGCGTGCCCCATCCGATTAGGTTTAACGAGTCCGGATGAGAAAACTCGGTGAATTTTTCATGTTTAGAGAGTCCCGAAAAATGTCGGGAAAGACAACTTTGTGCCCCCATCCGATTAGGTTTAACGAGTCCGGATGAGCAAAACTCGGTGAATTTTTCATGTTTAGAGAGTCCGAAAAATGTCGGGAAAGACAACTCCATGTCCTGTCCGATTAAGTTTAACGAGTCCGGACGAGTAAACCTCGGTGAATTTTTTCATGTTTAGGGAGTCCGAAAAATGTCGTAAAAAGACGGCTCCATTGGGGTACCTTTGTCATGTCTTGATAACCGACATGGCAAAGGGGTAATAGTAAGCCCGAAACGAGTTCATTTTCCGTTAGTTAGTCCATCGAATCCTGAAAAGTGAGAAATCTATGTTCAATGGACGTCTACCTCATTTTTGTTATGAGTACGAGGAGACGAAGTAAACTCAATATTCTTTGTGAAATTTTAACGATTCCAACAAAGAAAACTCCTGTACCTCCGTGAAATTTTAACGAGTCACGGGAGAAAACTCGATACCTCCATGAAATTTTAACGAGTCACACGGAGAAAAAATCGATACACTTTTTCTCGTTTAAAGAGCTTTGAAAAAGAGGAAAAGAATGGCTCCTTGTTCTTTGTCTCGGTAGTTTAACGAGGCTGACAAAGGTGACTCGGGATTTTTTCGGTTTTATGAGTGAGAAAAAGATTCCTAAAAAGAATGCTCGGAGCTTCTTCATGGTTTTGACGAGTCCGAAGAAGAAAACTCTAGGTTTTTTCGGATTAACGAGCAAGAAAAGACCATAAAAAGAATGCTCGATGCCAACTTCGTGTAAGTTTAACGAGTCCGAAGAAGAGAACTCGAGGTTTTTTCGGATTAACGAGCAAGAAAAATACCGTAAAAAAGAATGCTCGGTAAAACATGAGTGTGTCTCGCTCATAAATCTTGATCCCTTATTAGAATCATCAAGTACCAAATCTCAAGAGTTGCGACATGTGTACCGCGAGGAATCACGACTTTGCCTATCGACTTAAGAGAGTCATGCCCTAGAATTTGCTATAAGAAGGTCGAAGACATTCATTTTCACACGTTTCGAGTGCCGTGAAGAAGCTCTCGGAGTGCAAAAGGGGTGAAAACTTCAGCTCGGTGATTACGGCCGATCCGGGGGCAATGCTTTTCTATTCCGCGAGATCCGGGTAAGAGTCGGAACCTCCGTTATTATTTAATTGCCAATTTTTTAGTTTTTTGCTGGTTCAAAATTAGGAAAATTTGAGGCCCTAGAAAAAATATTTGCGCCTAACGCGGGTCGAGTACAATGGACCGCGTTAAACGCATAACTCGTGAGGGAACGAAGCACGTTAGAACGCTCTGTTTTGTACTAATGTCCGCGTTAGGCGCAACATGCTTTCTAAGAATTCAATTTTTTTCATTCTTGAAGTGGTTCCTAGCAAATTTTAATCGGTTGGAAATGTTTCATTTGCGGGTGTTCAGTCGTTAATCATGAGTATCCAGCGAGAAAGAGAGCATGAGCGGGAAGAACGAGAAATGGTGACGGATGCGGAAAATTTAATGGCTCTCCCTGGAGATGCGGATTGCTTAAGTATGCTCGTTTAGAACCGATGAGGGGTCAAGAGGACCTCCCGAGGTGGCTGATCCAGCAGGTGGGATGAGAGACATCATGTCTTTCGGATTGGTGGCAACGAGCTCGCCATCGAAAAGGATGATGTTGACTTTTTGACCCGGCTTGTCATGTCATGGGGCGAGGCCCAACTGACGGGGTCCGGAGGCGACCCTCGTTCCACTACCGATTTGATCCATGTGCACCGCATACATGGCACCCGTGGCTATGAGTAACCGGATACCTATTGCATAGGTGACTTTGAGACCCTTGCGGTCTATTCTATGGATGATTGTTCGCTTGGTAGGTGTCAAGAGTCGACATGTGGCTACCAAGGCCCGTATGCTCCTAGCCTTGGATTGTATGCGGCCCCTCGTGTTTTCGACCGGGTGTGACGGTGTAGTCCGTCGGGTCCGAGCAGGAGCTCATCGCATGCAAGACCCGTACTCAAAGAGAATTTGGGTATGGAACACCGATTGTTTCTTTCATATTGGAGCAACACGACCGATGAGGCCTAGGATCCCAACAGCGCCATTGGGTCCACGCGAGCCGAGGCAGGCTCTGTGCAATCACTTTGCTTCCACGTGACCGGAGAGGGTCCCGTCCGTCATCGCTTTGATGAGGGATTTTTTGATTGGCTAGACTCTTAGATCATCATGATTGAGGATTATCCCTATGCAAGGATGAACTTCACAGAGCGATCCCGAGCTAGTCCTCGCCCCCGGCACCCTGACGTGGGGGCTCCGATGGTAAGAAAAAATGATCAGTTGTTTTCAAAGAAGTTTTTGTTTTTTAGCTTTTGAATGTTTATGTAATTTTTTATTTTTTATGTTGAAAAAAAAGGGGGGTGAAAATTAAGTTTTGACATGAAACGTTTGCTTGCTTGACACGTGATGTGGCACTCGTCCATCCCAGCTCGGGGCCCCCTCGCCATGCACGGCGAGGATTGTAGCTACCCGCGACCGGGCGCACCCTGTTGAGGAGGCGGAAGCCGACGATGACGATGATACCCGTATTTTACATGAACTCTCCAGAACCCGGGAGGGTCCGAGTATGGGTATACCACCGCTTCCTATGCGGGAGGTTCCGCTCGTCTGCGAGCGGCATACCGTGGGTGTGCCGTAGAGATACCCGGTTCCTCCGAGGAGGATGGCTAGAGCAGCTTGTATGCTATTATGAGCATCGAGCTTAGCTGTTTGGGGGTAGATGTATTAGTGTCGAAAGCATGGCTTAGTGAGCCAAATTTTGTAAAACACCCCGATTTTTGGGAGATTTTCTTTTTTGATGTTTTCTATGTGACGTATGACATCTACATATATCTATATATATATATATTTTTTGGTGATTTTGTGTTTTTAAATTTTTATGCATTTTTTTGATGTGATAAAAAATATATGTACTCATGAGTAAATCTTTTTACAATAAATGTGACAAATGCCAATCTAACACATAATTTTCCAAAGAATCGACTAATGCATTAAATTCTCTAGGAACATGCTCAAATGTGATTGTTTGAAATTGACGTTCTAAAATTCGCACTCGTAAAAAATAACGCAACAATATAGGGTGGCGGACGCGGTAATGATTGTTTAGCTGCATAATGATGAGTTGGGAATCTAACTCGACTCACTAAATCGGAGATGTCACGAGATGCCGCTCCGTGAGGAGTTGGATCACCGACATGTACTTGGCCACATTGTTGGTTGCGTTGCCCAGGAAGATCCCCTCGAAACCAAGGAGGTCCGACTCGGGAGTATAGAGAACCCAAGCGACTCGAAGCAATGTGTCTAGTGTGACGACTAGCACCGTCCGCATACCCAACGTATGATAACGAGTGTGATGACATCTCGTGCGAAAGAAAAAGATTATATGAGAAAAAACACTTTAAACCAAGCAAATAATCCGAAGCATCAAAATAAAAAAATAGGCAAAACTTATATACATAAAATTACAAAGCATATGCCTAGTGTGAAACTAGGCAAAAATACTTCTTCGAATAGAGCCCGTTGCGGGGCTCCTCGAGTGGAATTCCATTACGGCTCCGTAGTTCGTAAGCTCCTTTTGAGAGGGCTTTAGTAACGATGTAAGGACCGAGCCACAAAGGTTGGAGTGTTCCCCGCCCCTAAGAGGTCGTGTTTTTTGATCATAAAGCGAACAAGATCGCCCTCTTGGAAAGAACGAGGCTTGACGAGATTTGTCGTATTGAGCTTTAACTCAACGCCGGTGAGCTTCGAGTGCTAGTGTAGCCTCTTGACGAGTTTCGTCCAAGTGATCGAGCGAGAACAAGCGCTCTTCCGTGGCGGTGGTGCCGTGCAGGAGTTCAACGCGCCGGTTTAAGCGATGGGATTTCGCACTCAATCTGAAGTACCGCCTCCAAGCCGAAAGTAAGTTGGAAAGGTGTAAAGCCTCGTGGCGCTTTTGAATCGACGTTCGGTATGCCCATAACGCTGAATACAACTTCCGATGCCATGTAGTTTTATGGTTTCCGACCAATCGACGAATCATGGTTTTGAGGACGCCATTTACGGCTTCGACTTGACCATTAGCTTGAGGATAGTAAGACGAAGATTGATCTTGTCGAAACCTAGCATGGATGTTAATTCGGTCATCATGTGATTTTGAAAGTGAGATCCATGATCCGTGACAATCGATAGGGGTACGCCGAACCGACTGGATGACCCGATTAAACAGAAAAAAGAGCGGCGGTTTCGCCGTCCCGCCTTAAAAGTGGGAAGGGCTTCACCCATTTCGTAAAATAATCGACCGCAACCACGATGTAGTTGTGTCCGTTTTCCGAAAGCGGGATTGCGTGTGACGAAGTCAATTCCCCATTTAGCGAAAGGACCGATGGAGATAACCGGGTGAAGGGGGGCAGGGATGTGCGCGCATTTTCTTTGTGAAAATTTGACATGGATGGCATTTACGGACTGCCGCAATGAAATCTTTAAACAAAGTGGGCCACCAAGAATCGGCGCACAATATTTTTTGGGCGTAGCTATGCCCGAAAGATGACCACCACATGCCCCTCGCGTAGCAGTCATTCAAAACGCGTTCCGCCTTATCGATAGTGAGACAACGTCGGAGAATAGTATCAACACCACGACGATATAGTGTATCGTTTAGCACGAGGTAGCGCTTTGCTTGGTGTCGGATACGAAGACGGTCATCGTACGTGAGAGTCGCGTAAGCGTTGAGTTTGTAGGTAGATTAAGATGTCTCCATACCGGGGTCCGAAGAGTCGACCAAGTAGACAGATTCATCTGGGAATGGATCATGAGCTACCTCCGCCGGTCGATTCCGGGGAGGTCCGATAGTAATTCGGCGAAGACAAGGGATTTCTTTGCTTTGGCAGCACGTGAACACCAAATCAAATTTGTTGGAGAATGACGATCCATTTGGAATACTTCCCTCCTATAATTTTTTCTAGACAAGATATGTCGCATGGGATTCTCCAAAGCAATCACCGTAGTCTGTCGCAAAGAATATATAATGTCGGAGCCGGGTGACGGCGAAAACTACCGCCGAGAGAGAGTTTCTCCACATGTGAGTAACGTAATTCGGGTCCGATTAGACCTTTCGATAAATAGTAAATCACATGTTCGTCGTCGTCATCGTGTACTTGAACTAAAACCATTCCAAGTGAGGATGGTGATGTCGCGAGATAGAGGAGAAAGTCGCGTGAGTAATTGGGGGCACTAAGGAGTGGGGCTGAAACAAGTGCCTATTTCAAAGCATCAAATGACCGTTGAGCTTGGTCATCCCACAAGTATAGTGTTCCTTTCTTCAATAATCGCATGAAGCCTTTCGTCATCTCAAGCATAGTTAACGATGAATCGTCGCAAAAAAGTTTGCCTTCCCCTCCCGCAAGCTTTGGAGTTGAAGGATGGATTGTGGTGCCGCAATTCAATAATTGCTTTTACCTTATCGGGATCAACCCTAATCCCGTGCTTGGAAACAATGAACCCTAACAATTGTCCGGACTCGACCATAAATACGCATTTATGAGGATTCAAGCGTATATTGTAGAACCTCGCACCTAGCAAAGATTTCTCTTAAATGAGCCGTGTGGTCTCGTCGCTTCTTGGAATGAGCCGGAGGTCATCCAAGTATGCTTGTACAATATGTCGAATGTCATGAAAAAGCATAGTCCATAGCCCGTCGAAAAGTTGCTCCGGCGATTCTTCGGGCCGAATGGGGAGCTTTTTATACGCAAAGATGCCCCAAGGACGGATGAAAGCAGCTTTATGTCTGGTCGTCTTTTTTTATGGCAATCCAGTTGTATCCCGAGAATCCATCCATGAAGGAAAAGATTCGCATCCGGCACAATCGTCGAGAATTTGATCAATGAACGGCGTAGGATAGTTGTCTTTTGGACAAGCGGTGTTCAAATCGCGATAATCGACGCAAACTTGAATAGTGCCTTGTTTTTTATCAACGGAACCGGATTGGAAACCCATTCAGCTAAGGGAACGGGGTAAATGAAGCCGGAGTTTAAATTTTTTTCTAATTCGACCTTGATGGCGGCTCGCTTTGCGGGGGTGGACAGTGTCCGAGTCGTTGTCGGATAGGTTTATCATTTTCATAAGTCTTAATTTCGTGCTCGACAACAGAAGGATCTATGCCGGCATTTCGTCGTAAGACCAAGCAAAGACATCGCGGAATTCCTTAAAGAGAGCTGTGAAGGCCGCAATTTCCTCGGGATTGCGATCGGCTCCAATTTGAATATTTTTCCACGATACCCGTTTTGACCAAGATATCAATGAGCAGTTGTCTTGGAAAGATTGCCCATGTTCCCTTCTAAATCGATAGTGTGGACAAATCGTATAAGAGGAGGGAACGATCTCAGAGTTGGTCAAAGAACGAGATTTTCAGCTTTTTATCGCTCCGAATCAATCGTCGAAGCGCGATGGTGGAACTCTCCCAAAGGTCGTTCTTCTAATGACATGATCTCTCGAATAGCTTCGTCTCGTAGGCCGGACTTCATTGAGGAGATCCTTAGAGAGAACCGTTATGGGAGAGAGGGGTGTACCCGTGGTCGAAACCATATCGGTGGAGGGTTCAGATGCGACTTGGATGGCTTGGTAAGCCAACTCAACCGACGAAAGTGGCATCCCGATCTCCATAGGAATCAATTTCTCAAGGTACCGGAATGATCCATGGGTCGATAGAGCCATCCGAAGAGGTGGATATCATTGCAACCGTGTTTGGGATCCGAGGTGGCGGAAGAGGAAAACAACCCGAGAGGGGAAGATGCCTTCGAAGACCGTACCGATATCGACGTAAGAGTCGTGACACCTCCTATTAAGGGTACCGAGCTACTTGGTAAAGTGGAATAATCTGTGGGTGCGATGATAGCTGATTGACCGTGACTATTTTCCCATCCAATGGAAATAGGATGAGCTCGGAAGACCGAAGACACGATGGCGGTCATAGCATAAGACCAACCGCGGCCAGAGCAATATATTATAGTTGAGATGACGCTCTACGACTTCAACGTCCACGTTTCTACCGTTTTCCCACCAAGAGTGACTGGGAAAGCTAGCAAGGTATCCTTTGGGTAGGAACGTGTGGCCATCGAAATCTTTCAGGGGAATTCGATGGCGGGGTTAGAGTAGGAGAACCTAAATTCAGCCGACAAGCTTGTGACATAACGCAGGTCGAAGCACCTTCGTCTATGACAAGGCGATGGATGGGTCTCCCCTTCGACACAACCCGCACCTAGAATGCGAGTTGATGCGAGAGGCGAGGTTTAGCCTTTTCCATATCAAAGACCCGCTAGCATGGAATCCTGGGGATCTATTCCGCCAATGGCCGAAAGTAAGGCTTTCCTTTGTAGCCGACAGGGCTTTGTAATACTTCAAGTGCAAACATGGTGACGCGTGCTCGCGCCAAATCTTCTACAATATTGTAGTTTTGGGCTGCACGTGCAGAGGTATTATGAGTCGTAGCGTCGAAGTGTCCCTTTTGGGGGACGAATTACGTGTTCAACATTAGGCCTTTCGATATGCAAATCGTTAGGCGGCGCGATTGGAACTAGTTCCGTGTTCTTGAGCATCTATGGTAGGGGCTCCATAAAGCTTCGGGCGCGAGTTTGGAGGTCAATACTCTCGATGCCATAAATGGAAGATGGTCCTTCGCCGGAAGGATGCGAACCACCATTGCCCCGTTGATGGGGTTGTGGCCGGGTTGTCAACCATATGTTGATGCCGCTGCCCTGTTGATTGGGGAAGGGATTATGAAGAACGGCAGTGTTCTCCCGTGAATCCTTGTTAGCAATAAAATCGATTGCATTCCCCGCAACCGAGGACATTTGTATGTCAAGTGGTCCTCTCGTACGTATTTTACAAGGGAATCTCATGGGTTTATCCTTTCCTTTTTCGTTAGCAGACATTTTTTCCGATTAGAGTTATTCCGATTATTCAATCGCTTCTTCCGAAGAAGATGTTTTCTTCTTATTCTTCCTATTTTTCTCTGTTGGGTTTTTGTGAGGTTTGCACCGAATTTACCTCGACGGAAGGGAGAGGAGTCGTTTGATGGGGGGGGCGTGTGGCAGCCGAGGATGGCTGGGAGGTTTGCCCCCGAGACCCGATTGGTGGCTACACTAGAGATCGCGCCAACGAGACCATCCCGGCATGAGCTCCGGGCTTTTCTTAGTAGCCGAAGGGTTCGGGTTACCGGGCATGGGGGAGCAGATCGTAAAGCGTGCCGGATTGTTAATAGATCAAATCCAGTGCTCGAGCACAACGAATACATTGATCTTCGTCACCGCACCGAAAAGGCCAATGTCTTTAGAGATATGGGGTAAAAAGAGACTTGCAAAACCAATTTGCCAAGAGATGGTCCGAATTGGCACTTTGACAAGCCTCCTCCTACGTCTCCATTCATGAATATGGTCGGAGATGTGGGTGGCGTGTCTTGGCGCAGTGATGTTCACAATTCTATGCTCGGTTTCCACTCTAATTGGTAGTTGAAGGTTCTTTAAGAACTCCGTCGCTAAAGCGCCAAACGTATTGATGGTGGCGCGTGGTAATTCAATGTACCACTTGGCGGCATTGCTCGTAAGGGTGCGGGAAAATCGACCGATGCGAACACTATCATCTACCATGGAATTGGATATGGACCACAAATGGAAGGTAGTGATGTGTGCGGGTCGGGTCATCTCCATGCTTCCCGTCGAACTTTGGGATATCCGAAGGAATCTTATGCGTATAGGAGGCCAAAGCGAGTTGTGATTGATGGGGTCGTTTGTCGACTTATGGATGCTCGGGTATGTCCAAAGTCGCCAAGAAAGGCAATTGTGGATTTGCGAGTCTAACCAAGGCGGTATGGGCCGACTATTTGGACCATAGGGTCCCCCCATCCACGTGTTACCAGTAAGGGTAAGTGGGACTTTGATAAAAAACCTCCCATAGGTGGAGGAGTAGGAACATACGGTTGCGATCCATAGGGCATAGCGTATCGAGGGGCAAATGGTTGGTTGCCCCAAACGTAAAAAATGACTTCCCACTCCGCGATGGAGGTTGGGGTTGGCTAGTCCAAATGGATGCAATAGAGTTTCCTGAGGCATACTAGTATTTGCATAATTTGGCAAATCAGTATAGATCCTACACCTATGTTTGAACCACTTAAGGGGATAGTATTTACAATGGGTTGTCCCATTTGTCCTAAGGATTGCATAGGAAGAGAAATATTCCCCGCTACATTGTGTACGGGACATACATCGCCCTGGCATAGTGGCCGGGGGGTTTGAACTCAACAGAGGGTTCCAACCGAAAGGGTTGCTAAAGGGCACCGAAGTAGTCGTGCTCGTGGGGGGAGCTACCGTGGTCCCCAACGTGGTCACGGTAGGAGTAGATGCCGAAGGGTTCGGTAAAATATCGACAGATGTGTTGACCATAGGGTTGGGGGTAAGCATATGTTGACTACCGGGGTTACCGCAAGAATGACATAGAACCCGACTCGGCGTGGGAGGATGATGGCGAACCGAGAATGGTTGCCATTGGTATCGACCCCCGTGGATACCGGTGGAGAAATAGATGTTGGTGTTGCGCGGACATATCTTGGCGCGGTGGGAATCTGGATTATTACCGGTCCTAACGGATCGATGAGCTGAGGATTGTAATTAGGTACAACGCCTTCGGTGAAAGGGTCCTCAGAGTTCCCACTGATAAGGTTCTATGTGATAATCCGAGATAAGTCAAAGGAGACCGCTCTTCCGTAGAAGGCCCGGTTCACCAAGGTTCAATCTTTCCTCTAAGGTGAGAGGAGGTAGACCTTGTCGTCGTCTATACCGACGCGTGGGTCGGAGGGATGCCACGGTGACCGGCTTAATTTTAACAAATTTTATTTAAAATGTGATATATTATGAAGTCTCAAGTGACAGTAACTACACACTTACTAAAAAGAAAAAAAGACTCTCTAAAATCAATCAACAAGAAGCCAAGATAGGGTGCCTTGTCCGAGTACTACCGTTCACCGGTGATGAAATCAGCCTCACAATAGCATACAGAGAGGGTTGGTCGAAAGTACAGCATTACGATTTACTCTAGAGCTTCTCCCGAACCCCGCACGATAGGTGTAAGCACTCTCGTGAAGACGAGTACCCTCCCTAAAGACCGAAGACAGAGTAGGGTCCGTATGTTTCGGGTACCGGGACAGCGCGTCCCCGCAGTCACCTTGTGTAAGTCCCTAAAATTATAGCCACTAAGGATACCTCAAATCACGTACACTATCGTGGGGGGTCCACGCGTCGAGGACAAGTGTGCTATATGGGCGAATACCTAGATCCCCCGATCTAGTTTCGACATCCCCCGAAGGAACCCCTAGTATATAACACACCCACAGGATGCGGTCGAAGGTGGGCTACCTTCTAGTGCACCCAATTGTTGTCTCGCATCGAGCTCCGTAAAGGAACGGTCCCAATAATGTGAGTGCAGCAGGATTTCACTCGTTAATGACTCTAGTTTTCAAGTTTTGAGATCTTGGGTAGTTTTATCACTTTCCTAACCCAAGATCCTAGCTCGAACTCATCGTTTGTGTGAGCTCAAAAAGAGTTATTAGATTGATTTTATTATCGCTTTGTTTTTTAGTGTACTTTGTTATTAGTCTCGGCGAGGGGGAAATGGACGTATGAAGTATAGTGAGACGTTGACTCAATAAACCATGCAAAACATGCTCTAGATATTAACTTCAATGAACAATGTTTCTACAAGGAGAGGTTTCTTTATCAATCATCCATGCACCAACATGTAAATAACACAGCTCAACTTTTAAGATTCAAAGCTTTTCTATCTACCTCTTTTAACGATCGTGAATCAAACTTTTCGTAATAAACTCATCTAAATGCGTAAAAAAAATAAATAAATAAATAAATAAATAAATAAATAAATAAAATAAAATAAAATAAAATAAAAAAAAATTCTCTTTTAAAAAAGTAAATGCTTTGCACACTTAACTAAATAAGAGAAAAAAATAATCAATGCCAGCTTTAGCGCGTAGCAAATGTCAGGATTCGATTCCGTGAAAGGTACTAGTGGCCAAAAAACCTCACGCACTAAAACACGATCATAGTAGTGAACAACAGTGGTTTTTTTGGGCCAGGTAACGCTCTCGTCTGTGAGCAAATACAACGTTATAACGCATCGTATTTAAGCCTAGATCGCGTTATAACACACTCGGATATACTCGCATAGGTCGCGTTAACCGGGAAAAAGCTCTTCAGCTTGGCCGGACAGTGCACGGGATCGAACTTTCGCAAGCGATTGGTATGTCTACGGGTGGCATCAAAAAATGGCTCGAAAGGACACAGAACGAGAGGAGAGAAGAAATGAAGGAGGAAATAGCCCGAAACTATGGGGAACTATCCCTCAAAGTAGAGTCGCCAATTCTCGCTTTAGGGTAAACTTCGGGTGGTTGGTTTTCGTATATCCCTCTCGGGGCTTTCGTGCTCGAGGCGACAGGCCGATTAGCTATGTTGTTCTACAAAGATGGTATGAGCATGTTCATATTAGCTTGAAATAACTTGAAGGAATACAACGAGAATTACCTCTCTCGACAACTTTAGAATCCTTTGGAGAGCGCCACGCAACGAAAGCAAGAGTCCTTCCTCCACCGGCCCAAATCTGAACTCGCGATCTGACCAAGCACTCCCGCGTAACTTCCGATATAACAAGTATTCTATCAATTAAATCAACAATAAACATCTAGATTATACACATCCGAGCCATTCATATCATACTAAACAAATATTGAAATAACAATATAACATTAAGCATCGAATGGACAAAACGAACATAGTTCTATTGATTTTGAAAGAAGGAGGATTACAACCATCAGTTGTACCAAGCCCTCCTCGCCTCCCAATCTCTCTTCTCTACCAAGTGAAGAAGTCCAAGCCAACAAGCTCTCTAAGAGCCTCTTTGACTCTTGGCCTTCACAATGTCACACTCTTTTCTCTATTCCACAAGTATGCAAGAACTTTTGAGCAATCCTTCGACCTTCAATTAAGAGCCTTCGACCTCCTTCTTATAGGGAGAGGGAGGAGGCCATTGTTGCCCTTCTCTTTCCACTAGTTTGGAATGGAAAAGGCTTAGATGTTTCCTTGATCTCCATGCTTTTGCCTCTCTTGGAGTTCGACCTTCTATGGCAATGACCAATAATGAACCGGGTGCTTCTCGCGCTTCCTCTATGCACCGACTCCTTCGTGAGGGAAAGTCGGAGATTCAAATATTTCTCCGCGCTCTTTTCCCAATTCAA
This sequence comes from Pinus albicaulis, assembly GCA_034641835.2. Lineage (NCBI taxonomy): Eukaryota > Viridiplantae > Streptophyta > Pinopsida > Pinales > Pinaceae > Pinus > Pinus albicaulis. Next base: position 1,421,363,754 of record CM076574.1, on the reverse strand, counting down.
ACTTAAAACACGAGTAACGCGACCTTTTAGTGTAAACGGAGCGTTGCCCTAGCCACTAACGCGGCCAATGTATTTCTTGACTCGCGTTATAATGCCCTTGTTCCGTTCTATGTATGCGTTACTCCCTGCGTAAAATAGGTTTAATTTAGGTCTTTGTACTTCTTCCATATTTGTCTTCCCCTCCGAGCCGATGAGGAGGTATTTTTGACTTGTAACGGAATCCACCCCCACCGTTTGATTTGGGACTTCCCATCCGACTTACGCGCCGATCACCTCACTTTCTCGACCTTTAACGGACATGCATGCCCGTTAACCCACCCATCGCGCACCCAAGATTCAATCTCCCACCGTCGATCTCTGCGCAGATCGACGGCTATTATTCGTCCTTTTGATTCCATCGCTCGTCGGACATTTTCCCATTGACTTCCCGTTGCTCGATCTCGACCGTTGATTTCTGGCATCGACCATGTCCCGACTCAATATTTCTTCAACCTTTTTCCACGACCGCCCTGTATTTGATCTCGGCCGTTGGATGATGCCATCCAATAGCTCCGCGTTCCTCCGCACATTCCCCAGTGCAGTACTGACCTATAAACAAGATTTTTTTATGTGTTTTTTTGTATTTTGCAGGTGGTTAAGGTCATTTGTTTGTGTTTTAAAGGAAATTTCAGTACCAGGAGGGTGACGATCCTCTACGTTTCAATTTCTCCCCGGAAATCACTTACTGAGTTAGTTTTCACGTCTCTTCAATGTTTTCATAGGCATTGATGCCTTTCCCTACCTAGCGCGGCACTCTGCACAACATAGAAAACCGTCAAAATCAATGCAAAAAAGAGTATCGTAGATTGAAGACAAACGAGAAGCCGATCACAAACTTAAGTGGACAGATTTATGGGGATTAAGGCCAAGACAGTTATCAAACGCCTAATCCCCGCTCTCAAATATTGATTGAAGGAAAAACCTAAAGTGTTTATCACACATATTCCCCCCCACCACCACAAATGGAGGCTGAATCGATTCCTCCCAATGACTACAGCGCCACCTGTGCCTCAAAGGATTCAATCAAGAACCGAATTTATTGATCAAAGTCGGATATTTTTCCTCGACATAGCCCTAAAGGAGTTATTTCTGCCAGAAATTAATGACATAATGCTCAAGAGAGCAACCCTATTGATACACGAGAGCCTCAAAAGTCTAATAAAGCTCCCACAGAGCTAAATTCATGAGTTTAAATCATTTAATATAGAGGAACACCCCGTATAGTTCTTCGTTGAGCCCCTCGATGGCCAAGAAGACATTAATATCTCGTATTAATTGGGTTTTGAGATCTTTTTCATCGGATCTCACCTCCTCATATTTATATAAATACTTCAGTAGAAGATGAGTGAGGGGTTGGTTGTTAATGTAAATTGTTGAAGCATTGTATTGTAACTAAGTCAAGACTCTCGATTGTAGATAGGATTTCATCTGGCTCTTGAGCTCGCTTGTAACATATAGGTTAGGTTATGAAGAGAGATGGGTTAAAACACTGATTTGAAGATTGTAACTAGTTTGAAGCATCAATACAAGCTGATTTATGGGATCCTCGATCCCGTACTGAGGGTGATGTTATTCTCACCGTAACTTGTATTTTGTTTATGTTTTCAATTTGTTTCATTTTCCACTATAAAGAAATCAGCTTTAAAATGGTGGTTAGGACCTACTTTATATCAGGTAACCTTCTCCGGTCGTAGAAATATTTATTTAAATGTTTTCTTTCAACTATGTTATTTGAAATTGATGTAATTCGCTTTAAGTACGAGGGATGTTGGCGTTCCCTCGTTTTGTTGTCTTAGCTCGAATGTTACTTTTTAAATGTTACTTTCAATATATTTTGTGTGAAGATGAACTCGAGGAAATTAAGGTTAGCCCCGAGTCCCTTTCTTATTTGCTCAACTATTTGATTGTTTCCCTTAGGATGTGTTAAAAGCTAACTATTTTCAAAGTACTTATCAGATCTTAGGCCATTCTTTGTTATCTTCGTGATTGTCTTGAAAGTAACCAAGTAAAGAAGAGCTAGGAGAGGATTTGTGGTGCGCCCGGCCCGCTAGCGTCTACTCCAAAAGTTGCCTTCAAGTTTCCCTTTTGTTTTTTTATGTTTTCTATCGTAATTGTATCAAAGGCTAGATAGTTTCAAAGTACTTACCGGATCCTAGTTTGCTTCTATGTTTTTTCTTAAGTGCCCGGTCAAAGGTCGGCTAGTTTCAAAGTACTTACCGCATCTCGAGACTGCTCTTTGTTCGCATCCGTCATCTCCCTTTCTTATGTGTATCACTCCATTCCATAAATTGAACTTTAAAGAGATCCTTAGGCATAGATGACTTGCCCCATAGACCACTCTTGAACTCGATTGTTTCAATTAAATCCTCTTATGACTCCATAGCCCAATGGATCGAAACTCTGCCATCATCCTTCTTCTTGATCAAAGCTTACTCTTTTTGCTTGCAACTTCTCACTTTTTGAACCTATTTGCATATAGATCTTTCCGCCTCGGACATCAACTATGTTCAACCATCCAAAAAACCAAACAAACCCTTGGACTTCATAACTAGCCTAATATTATTACCCCAAACTTCAAAGACAATATCCATATTTGTACATATTGGAGAGATCCCTCTCCAAATTCAAGAGGGCTAGATCCTAGAATCCCAAAGTTGGTTGAAATTATGTTAACTCTGTGATCGGACTTTTGCCAATCTTGCTTATTACTGGAGACTTAACACCGTCCTCCTAGTGTAAACAAAGTGTTTCCCTAGCCACTAACGCAACCTATTCATTGATTAGGTACGTTATAATGCTCTTGTGCTATTGTAGGGGTGTGTTACCTTGGCAGAAATAGGTTTAGTTTGGGTCTTTGTATTCCTTCCATATTTATCTTCTCCTCTGAGCTAATGAGGAGGTTTTTTGACCTGTAACAGATTCCCCCTAAAGTGTGAGTTCAGAGACGAAGACGATGGCCGAAATACTTTATAATGTGTGTAGTAGAGATAAAGAGATTGAAAGACTGAGGAAAACCTGAAACAACAACATATGTCAGAAAATATAGTATCTGCCTTGAGTCAAGAATTCCCATGCTCAGTAGCTTAATCAACATGATTTCTATAGAACAGAGATATGAAGAATCTGTCCATCGATAAGCACAATGTGGAAGTGTCTGTCATAATAGGATCAGGCTGAAGAAGCTGTCTTCATAAACAATATCGCAATTTGGATAAGGGAACACAACTTTAATGATGTAACCTTTGCCCCAAGGTCTTGATCGCCGCTTCACTTAAACTGCATATTCCTCAACATGTGAATGAAGGATCTGTCATCGAACATGTGAGAAATCGTCTGATTACCAGTCAATAATGAAAACTGTTAACAGATGCGAAGGTGGCCACCGTTAATGATGATGGTCCCTAAGATGCACAGTACAATCTAGCGAGTGTGAATAAAAAGAGTTGAAGTCGAACACTTGCAGAATCATTTGATCAGGAGCCAATGATGAAGACTCCTAACCAAACACAAGACTACCTGCCACTGATGTCTGCAAGTATCTAGGTACTGATGGGTTTCTGGATCAACTTCCTAGATAAGATGTTGAAGTCGATAGGAAGATATTTGTTGACAAGTAGGCACTGAGGCGTCCTACATTAGTCAAAATGAAATGGAAACCAAATGATTTTTTTTTTATGGAGATAATGAAGAGAAAATGGGGATGTCTAACGACAAATAATTTCTGGCATAATGAGCGGTTTGGTTGATAAGAGGAGTAGTAGATAGCGATATCTGCTTAAAAAATAGAAGGCACTGTAACAGGGTATTAGGAAGCTGAGGCTTAATAAACACCAAAAATTTTGTTAGGATTTTACCGGTGTAGGAACATTGGGAGATGAAGGCTAATATTCATAGATGGTAGGGTTTGGCTAACTGCGAAAGAGTTTTCTGGGAAGTGCCATGTTCAATATTTTTGCAGCCAAATCGACCTTTCTAAAATGTAACAGAGGTAGTATCCATTTTGTCCAAATTTTTCCCCTTCTGATTAGGTTTAACGAGTCCAAACGAATAAAATCGGTGATTTTTTCATATTTAGAGAGTCTGAAAAATATCGTAAAAGACAACTTCGTTCCCCGTCTGATTAGATTTAACGAGTCCAGAAGAGTAAACTCGGTGAATTTTTCATATTTAGAGATTCTGAAAAATGTCGTAAAAGACAACTCCATGGCGTACCTTTGCCATGTCTTGATAACTGGGCATGAAAAAGGGAGAATAGTAAGCCCGAAACAGTTCATTTTCCATGTGTTAGTCCATCGAAGCCGGAAAAGTGAGAAATCTATGTTCGATGGACGTCTACCTCATTTTTTTATGAGTACGAGGAGAAGAAGTAAACTCAGTACTCTTTGTGAAATTTTAACGAGTCCAACAAAGAAAAACTCAGTGCTCTCCGTGAAATTTTAATGAGTCACACGGAGAAAACTCAGTCACTTTTTCTGTTTAAAGAGCTTTGAAAAAGAGGAAAAGAATGGCTACTTAATCTCTGTTGTGGTATTTTAGTGAGCTTGACAAAGGTGACTCGGGGTTTTTTCAGTTTTATGAACTAGAAAAAGGTCCCTAAAAAGAAAGCTCAGTGCTTCTTCATATCAGTTTTAATGAGTCTGAAGAAGAGAACTCCAGGTTTTTCGGATTAACGAGCAAGAAAAAGACCATAAAAAGAAGGCTCGAAATCGACTTCGTATAAGTTTAACGAGTCTGAAGAAGAGAACTCAAGGTTTTTCGGATTAACGAGCAAGAAAAATACTGTAAAAAGAATGCTTGGAGCTTCTTTGTGTAAGTTTAACGAGCTCGAAGAAGAGGACTTGAGGTTTTTCAGATTAACGAGCAAGAAAAATACCATAAAAAGAATGCTCGGAATTTCTTGATCTCTTTCTCGTCGATAGAAGGATCTATGTTGGGAATTTTCTCATAAGACCAAGAAAACTCATCATAGAATTCCTTAAAGAGGGATGTGAAGTGTGCAATTTCCTCGGGATTGCAATCTGCTCCAATCTGAATGTTTTCCATGATACCCGTTTTGACCGAGATATCGATGAGCATTGTCTTAGAAATATTACCCATGTTCCCTTCTGAATCGATAGTTTGAACAGTCGTGTAAGTGGAGGGAACCATATTAGGTGGGTCAAAGGATGGGATTTCAGTATTTATCACGTCTGAGTCGATCATCGAAGCACGATGGTGAAAGTCTCCCCAAGGTCATTCTTCTAGAGACATGATCTCTCGAATAGCTTCATCTGTAGGCAAGACTTCATTGAGGAGATCCTTAGAGAGAATTGTGATGGGTGGGAGGTTTGTACCTTTGGTTGAAACCATAGCAGTGGAGGGTTTAGATGTAATTTGGATGGCTTGGTAGGCCAAATCGGCTGGTGAGAGCGACATCTAATCTCCGTAGGAATCAATGTCTGAAGGTGCCGGGAGGATCCATGGGTCGATAGAGCCAGCCAAAGTGGTGGATATCATTGCAAACGTATTTGGGATCTTTGGCAGCGGGAGAGAAAAAAAACCCAGTAGGGAAGATGCCTTCAGAAGACCGGTACAAATACTGACATAAGAGTCAGGAAAGCCTCCTATTAGGGGTACAGTGCTACCTGGTAACGTGGAATAATTAGGGGTGCAGAAGGATAACTGATCCACTATGGCTATTTTCCCATCCAATGGACATAGGATGAGTAGGAAGATCGAAGAAACAATGGCAGTCATGGCATAAGACCAACTACGACCGAGCAATATATTATAGTTGAGATGGAGATCTACGACTTCAACATCCATGGTTACCATTTTCCCACTCAGAGTGATGGGAAAGCTAGCAAGGTATCCTTTTGGGAGGAACGTGTGGCCATCGAAAGCTTTGAGGGAATTTGACGGTGGTGTTAGGATAGGAGAACCTAAATCAAGCCAGCAAGCTTGTGACATAACGCAGGTCGAAGCACCTTCGTGAATGACAGTGCGATGGATTGGTCTCCCTTTCAACACAACCTGCACTTGGAATGCGAGTTCGTGTGAGAGGCGAGTCTGAGATTTTTCCATATCAAAGATAGTTAGCATGGAATCCTGGGGGTCTATTCCAGCAATGGCCAAAAGAAAGGCTTTCCTTTGTGCTGGACAAGTTTGCAATACTTCGAGACTAGACATAGCTGACGGTGCCTACGCCAAATATTCTAAAATGTTGTAGTTTTCGGCTACATGTGTAGAGGTGTTATGAGTCGTGCGTCAAAGTTTCCCTTTGGGGGGACGAATCACGAGATCAGCAGTAGGTCATTCGATATGCAGATCATTGGTCGGCGCTGGAGTTGAACTAGTACCAGGTTCTTGAGCATCTATGGTAGGATTTCCATAAAGCTTAGCTCGTGTTTGAAGTTCAACACTTTCAACGTCATAAATGGCGGATGGTCCTTCACTGGAAGGATGTGAACCACCATTGCCCCGTTGTTGGGGTTGTGGCAGGTTGTCAACCATGTGTTGGTGTTGCTGCTGTTGATTAGGGAAAGGATTATGAAGAACGATAGGTGTTTGCCCAAAATCCTTGTTTGCGATAAAATCAGTGCATTCCTGCAGCCGAGGACATTTGTATGTCAACTGGTCCTCCGCACAGATCTTGCAAGGAAATTTCATGGGTTTATCCTTCCCTTTTTCATTTTTGGCAGCTTTTTTCTGATTAGGATTATTCTGATTGTTCAACTGCTCTTCCAAAGAAGATATATTTTTCTTGTTCTTCTTATTCTTTCCACTAGGTTTTTGTGAAGTTTGCACAGAATTTACCTTAGCAGTAGGAAGAGTAGTCGTTTGGTTAGGGGTAGTGGCAGCCGAGGATGGTTGGGAGGTTTTCCCCCGAAACTGTTTTGTGGCTACGCCAGAGATTGTGCCAACGAGACCGTCGGCGTGGGCTCCGGTTTTCTGAGTAGCGGGAGGATTTGGGCTACCAGCAGCATTGGGGAGTAAATCATATAGCGTGCCAGATTGTGAATAAATTAAATCCAAATGTTGGGCACGAAGAATGCATTGATATTTTGTAACCGCATTGGATAGGCCAATTTCTTTAGAGATGTGGGGTAAGAGAGACTTACAGAACCAATTAGATAGAAGATGATCTGGGATTGGCGCTTTGACTAGCCTCCTCCTACGCCTCCATTCATGAGTGTGATCAGAGATTTGGGTGGCAGTGTCTTGGTGCAGGGAGGTTAACGATTCCAGTCCGGTTTCAACTCTAATTGGTAATTGGAATTTCTTTAGAAACTCCATCGCTAAAGCACCAAAATTTTTTATAGTGGCACGTGGCAATTCAATATACCACTTGGTGGCATTGCCTATAAGGGTGTGGGGAAACAGTCGAAGCCTGACACTATCATCCACCATGGAATTAGATATAGACCATAAATGAAAGGTGGTGATGTGTGCGGTTGGGTCTTCCCCTTGTTTTCCATCGAAATTTGGGATGTGAGAAGGAATCTTGTGCGGTACTGGAGGCCAGAGCGGGTTGTGATTAATGGGGTCATTAGTCAGTTTATAGATGTCAAAAATGTCTAGAGCTACCAAAAATGGCAATTGTGGGTTTGCTCCCGAATCTAACCAAGGAAGTATTGGTTGACTATGTGGACCATAGGGTCCACCCATCAATGTGTTACCAGTAGGATAAGTAGGACTTTGATAAAAATTTCCTATAGGTGGAGGGGTAGGGATATATGGTTGCTGTCCATAGGGCATATTGTATTGCGGGTCAAACGGTTGGTTGCCCCCTGTGTAAAATTTCCCTCCCATTCCAGATGGAGGTTGGGGTGGGTTGGTCCATATGGATGCAATAGAGTTTCCCGGAGGCATGCTACTACTTGCATAGTTTGGCAGTGGCATAGACCCTACACCGATTTAAACCAATTAAGGAAATAATGTTAACAATAGGTTGTCCGGTTTTTCCTAATGTTTGTAGGGGTAGTGAAATGTTCCCTATTATTTGCGTGTTGGTTACACTTCCCCCTGGTATGGTGGGCAAGGGCTTTGAACTCAGCAAAGGGTTCCAACCGAAAGGGTTGCTAAAAGGAACTGAAGTAGTCCCACTCATGGGAGGAGCAACCGTAGGTCCCAACGTGGTCACGGTAGGAGTAGATCCCGAAGGACTCGACGAGTTACTTACAGTTTTGATGACCATAGGGTTGGGATTAGGCATATGTTGACTACTGGGGTTACCAAGTGATGGCATAGAGCTAAAAACTGGCAGGGAGGATGGTGGAAAACCTGGGATGGTTGCCATTGGTATCGACCCTGTGGATGTCGGTTGTGAAATGGATGTTTGTGTGGCCAAAGACATGTCTTGGCGTGGTGGAATCTACATTATCACAGGCCCCAATGGATCAGTGAGTGGAAAATTGTAATGAGATACGACACCTTTCGTGAAAGGGTCCTCTGGAAATTCTGTATGATATGAGGCTATGTGAAAATCAGGGTTTGTCAATGGAGACTGCTCTTCCACAGAAGGCACGGGTTCACCAAGGTTCAGATCTTCCTCAAGAATCAGAGGAGGTAGACCTTGTTGTCATCGAGATAGACGGCGTGGGTCGGATGACACCACGGTGAATTTTTTATTTTTAACAAATTTTTATAAATTATGATGTATTATAAACTCTCAATGATAGTAACCACACACCTAAAAAAGAAAAAAGGACTCTCTAAAATCAATCAGCAAGCAGCCAGAATAGGGTGCCCTGTCAGAGTACTACCGTTTGCTGGTGATGAATCTAGTATCACAATAGTATACAGAGAGGGTTGGTCGAAAGTATAGTTACGGTCACTCTAGAGCTTCACCCGAGCCTCATACGATAGGTGTAAGCACTCTCGTGAAGACGAGTACCCTCCTAAAGACCAAAGACAGAGTGGGTCCGTCTGTTTCAGGTACCAGGACAGCCTGTCCCAGTCACCTTGCGTAAGTCCCTAAAAATTATGGCCACTAAAGATACCTCAAATCACAGACATTATCAAGGGGGTCCATGGCCAAGGACAACATGCTATATGGGTAGAACACCTAGATCCCCGATCTAGTTTCAACATCCCCGAAGGGAACCCCAATATATAGCATACCCACCGGATGCAGTCAAAGGCAGGCTACCTTCTTGTGCACCCAAGTGTTGTCTCGTGCTAAGCTCCGGTAAAGGAACGATCCTGATAATATGAGTGCAGTAGGATTTTTCTCGTTAATGACTCTAGTCTCTAGTTTGAGATCTTGGGTGATTTTCTCACTTTTCCTAACCCAAGATCCTAGCCTGAACTACTGCTGGTGTGAGCTCAGAAAAAGTAACGTGATTGATTTTATTATTGCTTGACTCTTAGTGTACTTGATTATTAGTCTTGCAGAGAGGGAGTGGACGTATGAAATGTAATGAGACTCTGACTCAAGAAACCGTGCAAAAATATGCTCTACATATTCAATTCAATGAAGAGTATTTCTACAAGGAGAAGTTTCTTTTCAACATCCATGCACTAACATTCAAATAGCAAAGTTCAACCTTAAAGATTCAGACATCTATTTACCTCATCTTAAAAATATTTTAACTGAAATTTTCAGAATTAATTCAGCTAGATGCAGAAAAACTAAAAAAAAAAATTCTTCTCTAAAAGGTAAATGTTTTTGACACTAACTTTTCAAACAAGAGAAAATAAACAGAAATGCCAGCTTAGTAAACAAGCACAGGGATTCAGTCAAGGAGGGATATTGATGGCCAAAAACTCTGCAACCAAAAACACAATCACAGGGGTGAACAACAAATTTTGGCTAAGTAACGCACTGTCTCTGAGTAAAGATAGCGTTAATCTAGAGACCAACGCACTGTCTTTAAGCAGAGCCCGCGTTATAACGCACTGGAACACCAACAAAGGTAGTGTTAGCCAGGGTAAAGTCCTTCATATGGTCAAACAGAAACATGATTGAACTCTGTGAGCTTTTGAAATATCTACTGGGCATAAATACTGGTCAGAAGGGTCTGTGAACAGAGGAAAGAAGAAAGGGGGAAAGAGATAGTCTGGAAACTATGGGGGAATCCCCAGAGGAGTCACAAATTCTGCTATAGGGTAAAATTCTTGGGTTGTTGGCTTTCTAATATTCCCCTCAAGGCTTTCCGGTGCCTGAGGTAGACAGTAAGATTAGCTGTATAGTTCACAAAGAAGGCACATACATGTTCATATCAACTTAAACAACTTGATGGAATAAGATGTAAGATTACCTCTTTAATGATCTTGAAGTCTTTTGGAGAGCGCTAAGTAGCGAAGCAGGGATCCTCCTCCACCAGCTCCAAATCTCGACCTTGTGATCAATCAAAGCACCCGTGTAATCTCTACCATAACATACATTTCCTATCAATTAAGTTAATATATGATAAACATTAAACAATGCACATCTAAGCCATTAATCTCATGTTATATAGGTAATTGAATAACAATGACAATATCAACGCATAGAATGGACAAAACAGATACAGTTCTATTGATTTATAAAAGGAGGATTACAAGCATCAGTTGTACCAAGCCCTCCTCAGCCTTCCAATATCTCTATCTCTCAATGTGGTGATGTCTTGATCAAAAAGTTCTCAATGAACCTCTTTCACCTTTGACCTTCACACTAAAACATGTTGAACTCTTAGTTAAACTGAGAGGGGGGGGGTGAATAAGTTTAACACACTCATGGAATTTTAAAACTTTTTCATTAAAACTTATTCACACCTTCATTTCATGTTCAACTTAATGTGTGAGTAATCTTAGAATGTGAGCAGCAAGTATTAATATAATGTAACAACATAATTAATATGAGAGTAGCAAGTATTAAGCAGATGGGATAAACCATATCAACACATAAACATCATGCACATAGACACTAGATATAAGTGGAAACCCATAAAGGGAGAAAACCACATCTTATTATTGTTGTGATGCAAAGGCAAGCTCCAACTCCCTCTCACCACTGATTTTATGTAGGCACTGACCTACAGGAGGCTCCTACCTCAATTCTGCAAGCTACAACTTGCAAGGAAGCTCTAAATCCCATCAATTTTCTGCAGGCACAAACCTACAGGAGGGTCCAACCTCAGTCAGCTACAACTGAAATTTTATCAAGATACAACTTGATGTGGAAGCACCAAATCCCATATATTTTCCACAGGCTACAACCTACAGGAGGCTCCTACCTTAGTTAGCTACAACTGACATCTATCAAGCTACGACTTGATAGGGAAGCTCCAACTTCCTTACTCTTTCAAAAGAAAAAAAATTGCTGATTTACCTTGGATATCAGCTCTGTTCCATACCTTATCTTTTGTTTTTCATCAGTCCTCATATCTGTCATGTATCATCTCTGCATCTTCTCGGATTCTCTATCAGCTCCACCTTCTTCTCTGCTCGGCTCCTCCTTCTTTCTGCCTCACTGCTTCATTTCTGCATTCTTTTTCCTCACTCTCTAACCTCTCTATGCATATCAATGTGATATCATTTATAGAGATTTCCTTATGACTGTTTGTATTCCTCAGGGAATTCGAAATGGACAGCCATGCCTCTTTGCCTTCTGCCTTCTCATTTCTTTTACCCGCTCATTCAAGAAAACATATAACTATATGCATTAATTTCAGTATTACAGTGGGAGTTTTGTTTTCCTCCAGAGACTTGCCAATGCATCACAAACAATATAAAATCAATTACAACATTTACATTCTCATTTTAAGTTATGTATATAAATTTCACTCAGTCTTCTTTCCAACACTTGGCTTGCTGGTTTTGTCCTTTTTTCTACTGTTAGGTAACTGTTCTGCCTTTCTCTTCTATTCACTGCAATTGTGTATCTGCAGCTGTCATATAACTGTTTTGCATACTCTGTTCACTATGTTCTGCATATGCTTCAGCTTTTTGTGCTTGTACACCTGTCAAATTCATTCCTGTGCATATTCCTGTTCCTGTTCCTTTATCACGGAAACTTCTTTTATTAACTGAAGTACTTTGCCTGAGATTCCTCTCTTTCAATTTATCGCTGCTGAATATTATAACCCCTTTCATTCTTATGTTTCGGAGACTATAATATATCAACTTTAAGTCTTTGCTCTTTCATTTAAAACTCAACATGTCTTACTGTTGGTTTCACGCATATGTAACTTTATATAAAGCCAAATTATGACTCTATGGTCCGGTAACATATATTAATCAGATATAAATCTTCGCGTGGGTTAACACTTTAACCACTCACCATATGATAGTATTTCACATCCGGGCCCACAATTCAATCATGTGAAAAATTCACACTCATTCGAACTAATATTCGGGCTTCAATCTAATGTATCGTAGCTTATGTTCACTCATATGGCCCATAATTCAATCTTGTGAAAAATTCACACTCATTCGAACTAATATTCGGGCTTCAATCTAATGTATCATAGCTTATGTTCACTCATATGGTCCACACTCATTTCATACAGGCATTGCTTTATCATATAATATATATTCCTCGACATACATTACACCTTCACAATGGTTCGGATCTACATTTAAGACTTTGGAATAAGACTCAAGGTATTCGAGCCCACAATATTGAACCTTTTTATATTTTCCGATGCGATTAATCTCCTTTGCGAAAGACCCGATGTGATAATCGAAATCGCGGCTTTCAATAGAATGCTCCGATGTTCTATTCTCCTCCGATGTGATTAATAACTGTTCACTTCACTGCGCCGATGCAATGGCTTGCTCCAATGCACTTTAAGGCAGAGCTCAACCAAATATGAGAATCCCGTGTATAATGAATCGGGTCTGCTATCTCCATCGAAACTTTTGTTAACATGTTCCACTGCCCTTATTTTCTCTGATGCGATGGTTCACTGTGCTGCACTTTACGCTAGAACTCAATCAATTATGAGTCACCCTGTATAACATATCGGTCCAGAACTCAATCGCAATCGGAACTTTTGTCAACATGTTCCGCTGCCATACTTTTCTCCAATGCGATTTGTGACTCAGGCCCCACCTTATAATACATCGTTTTCTTTTAAAAAAATGAACAATGGATCCTTTTGGTCATTTAATCTTGCGCACAAGAATATGATATGTATGCTTTGTATTGTAGTCTTGGTCCTTTTTATATAACGCGCTATATATATATATATATACTTTTCCGCTTGGGATTTTACATATCTGTCAGCTTGGGTTAAGATTCTCAGAATTTTATGTAGGGGGTCCCACATATTCCAAGGTCTTCACCTTTAATAGCTCAATAAACCAAAGGTTCTCACCCTGATGGAGTTCAACCAATTTTGTTTTTTTTTGGACTTTATAAAACCCAATATATAAATGCTCCAAGCTTACCCTTCATATGTTATATTGTAAGTTCAAACCACAACTTTGGTTAGCACATTACACACACACACACACACACACAGATATATATATATATATGCCACCACCGCATTATCAACTCATTAAATAAATAATTTTCAATGCAAATCAATGGGCCATACCTTGGCAAATCATGCAGCTTGTCACGCTATCACTGTTTGATCTACCAGCATCCAGATCGAACGGTCCTCAGCAATATCGTAGTTGTTTTTAGACCCGAGCTTTAATTCATAAAACTTACGCGATATGAGTGGTATTGGTTAGTCGACGTGGCAAGATTTCATACGATCACGCTTTTTCTCGGTGGTTTCGATCCGAACCAAAAGCGGCGCGACAGAGGCGGTTTTTTTTTTTCCAATCCACTTTTGGTATTTGCACAGTAATTAACCAAGTTCCCACTGCAGTTAACACATTTCTTCACAGTAACTCTTCGCGTTAACTCTAGGGTTAAATCTCACAAATATTACTCTATCGGCTATAAAACAATGCTCCTTTACTCCAACAAACAGATATTCTAACGAATCTTTGCATTCTATACAACAGGGATTAACACTTAGACAGAAGTCCATGCCTTATACAGAGATTCACGATTCTTCCATTAAACAGAGAATCACTAAAACTCCTCCTTACATAGACTTGAGGAGTTATTTCTCTCTTTTCTCATCAGTTCAATCTATGTTTGGTAGACATAGAGTTACCACTCAAATGTTCATAGAATCTAGACATTCTCGCACACCATTCAGTCAATCCATGCACACAGTTCAGGATCAATTTCTTCTGTATATACAACAATCAAATACTAAATGGAATCAATGGCCCTTCTACTACCCGTAGGCTTACAGGACTTCATGGTTTCCAAGCCTACTCTAACTCTATCCTCTCTAGCATTCCATTCTTCATAACATGTTCAGGTGCTTCTAGACTTCAATCAAAATCTATGCCATACAATAATTCATCTGAAAAGTATATAAAACCCCTTCAGGCCCTTTCAACTTCACTGCTCTGTCTCTAATTCCTCTGCTACTTCTTCTGCTCCTTGACTGATGCTGCTCCTTGCTTCTCTTTTTGCTGCTTCTACTTCCTCTCTGTCTCTTTTGCCTTATGGATAGTTTAGGTGCTATCTTCCCTTTTGCCGTCCCCTTTGCCATCAATGACAACATTTCCAACAGTCTCCCCCTTTGGCATTGATGGCAATGCACTTCCTCTACTTCTCTCCATTACTTGATTTTCCTCCCCCTTTGACATCAATGGCAAAGGGTTGCACATTTCTTAGTGTGATTTCTACATTTCCTCTCTTTGAGTTTTGTTTGGGCCCTCTTATTTTGACTTTGTACCATGCTGCTCCAGACTCGTGTACAAGACTAGTTGAGAGAACACTTTGAGAATTATTGGACTTGAATATACACTGTAAATTGATACAATCCAAAGCACAGTCTCCTTTCACTATTATAAGGCTAAAAGTGAGGATAATGACACTTCATAGAACATATTGTACCAGCTTTATCTAATCATAAATGCATTATTGGATCAAACCTTAAATATTGTGAATGCTTAATGTGACATATCAAGCTTGCGTAAGCTATACTTCAGTCTATATTATAATCTTCATCTGTGATGCGTATTTATTGAGGAAGGTTGTAGATGGAGTAAGTCTTTTTCTGCAATGCACATCTACAGTATACATTTGTTCAATTGTGATGAAGCCAATATATATTTTATTGTTGTGCTACACCTTTCCTACCTGTTGGTGATGATATGAGCTAGGATGCTGATAATGATATTACCCTTAATAGATGAATGTTCCGGTTACATATGTGATCAATGAATCAACCAGAATTTGATCTAAGAGATCAAATGCCTTTACTACTTGCATAATGTACTTTCAAAACAAAGCTTTGAGGTTAGATGTATTCATTGAATTATTCATTCTCACTTATCAATCAAGAAATTTCCTTTATGACATAAGGGGGTATATATGTCAATGATCAATCTCTCTTTAAATGTGAATTACCAGTAAGTCCCTTGTGCTGAAGAGGATTTAGATGAATTAATAAAATACTTTTGAGCTTCAAATGGTAACCACAACTAGTCCTTTATTCTTCAGATACTTTGACTGTTCTATCAGAATGATCTTCCACAAAAGCATATTCAAGATGTTTAATTGAAAACTTAGCAACCAAACTTCACACAGTTTTATGATTGATCTTAAGGAAGAGACCTTGAAGATATATAAGTATTGACTTCAGGAAGGCATGCAATTATATAGAGAAATATACTGCTTCAAAGATCAATATAATGCTTCAAGTGTAAGCAAAATACTGATCCTTTAGTACAACTATTGACCTTTTCATGTTGAATGTAGATAATGTTGTGAATTTTACCTTGATGTACTTTTGCCAAAACCCTTTGATCCTGAGGACCTGTACCATACTGCTGCTCCACTGATAACACCTGTTATTCTATTGATATGCATGTTTCTTGTACCTAAATGGAAATTGATACTACTTTGATAATCCATGCAGATATTTCACTTCAGTTTGCACATTTACCCATAATTTAAGACATCCTTCATAAATTCCTCTATTGAGCTTTTCACTGTTCACATCAACAGTCATCAATATCCTCAATCTGATCTTGTCATCATTAACTATTTTCTTATTCTCTCATTCTGTTCAAGGAATGTCACTGCATTTTTCTTTCTAAGACTGCTCCAGAATCATTATTGCCTTAAAAATCAATTCAACAGTTCTAATATAAATATCTTTGGGAAGGCATATTCAATTTCTTTTCTATGAATCTTCATGGGTTGATTACTCAAGGATTTATCACTTACGTAGCTTCACTCCTCCAAGGGGACTTTTCATTGATGATGTAATGACATAATGATGATAATAACTTCTCTTAATTATCCTTCTTAATGTGATTCATTGTTAATTCTAGCAGTATGATGCATTCTGTGATCATCCTTTAATGTGCTGATATCTTCCTAGCTTATATGTTCATTGTTGATGTTTCCTCAATCATCATGGCTGCTTGCTGCTTTTTCTCCTTCCATCAACCTGTTGGCTATTGTGAGTTTCAGATGATTTTCTTCCTCTATGGTTCTTTGTTAGAGAAATTTCCTTTCCCTTCCTAATCTCATAGTTGTTCTCATTCCAAGGAGCTCTTCTTATACTGATTTCATGGGGATTGTTTATGGGTTTCTCTCCCCCTGGGATGTTGCTTCATATTTATTACTGAATGGATATTTGCTTTGCTTCCTAGAGCAGCTCCCCCTGAGACTATGATGGATTCATCATGTTATAGAGGTAACGGGCTCCCCCTTTCTCTTTTCCTTCCATACTTTGTTGGGGTTCTTCATAATGTCTGCACTTCCTTTTCATTTATAGTTTTGTTTGATTTGATTAGATTCCATCCTCTATCTAGCATTCTTTAATGTATATGGCAGATTACAGTCCTTTTCTTTGTGACCACGCTTGAGGCATACATAGCATCTTATTTGACCAAGGTACATTTGAGCTGATGTATAATATTTTGTTCCCCTTTTTTAATATAATTTACATTCAATAGACTTATGTCCAAAATTATTGCATGCATAACAGTAGCCATGGAAATGATTTGTGTAACTAGTGAAAGATTGTCTTTTCCATTTGCTCGCTTGAGGTAGTCTTCTCATTTTCTGCATCTTTTTCTGGTTGAATTTGACAGGCCTTGTCTTACATTGTGTTGCAATATGTCTTGGTTTGTGGCAGGAAAAAAAAGTGATACTTCCCATAGGAGGGAAGAACCTTCTTTGACATCTTCCAAATTTATTCAATTCATATTCAAGAGTGTGAGAGCCTTTTTCAGCTGACTGTTTCATCCTCTCATTCTCTTTCCTTCCATGTTGCTGCTTGTTTTTGTTTGTTTCTTCACAAATCCTGTTCTTGCTGGCTTCTACTCCCGCAGAAATCTTTTGAGCTGCTTCATTTTCCTTTACATCTTTTAAAAAAATGAAATTCCTGTTATCTTCAACCTTGCACATGTTGGTTTCTCCTTCATATCCTATCCCAGCCTTTATGAGAGGTGACCTTTGTGCATTTAGAATCTTTTCCAACTGTTCAGAGCTTTTCATTTGAGGAGTATTCATTAATAATTTTCTTTGGGCTTTTTATAATTTCTTCCTTAGGCTCACTACTTCTTCTTCCAATCTCTCACATTCCAGTCTTTTCTCTCTCATTTGTTCCAATAGAGTGTCTTCTACTTTCTTTGCTTCTTCAAGCTGTGTCTTCAGGCCAATAATTTCTTTCTTATCTTCATATTCTCTCTCATCACATATTTGCACCACTGTCTTAAGGTATTTGTTTTCATTCTTCAATCTTTCCATTTCAGTCAAAGTAGTGTCAATTTTGGATTTTTCTTTAGCTGTAATTTCTTCATGGTTCTTATCTCCATTCACACTAGCAGGTACTTCATTTGATTGAACATTTTCCTGTTGACATGAATTTTTCTTCTTCTTAATTCTCTTCTCCTTCTTGACACTGCTGTCCTTAGTGTCTACTCCATGCATGAAATGCAATCTATCCCAGATTTATTTTTCAGAGGTTAAATCCATTATTAACTCAAGATCGTTGTTATGAAGACTGTTGAATATCACACATTTTTCCTTGGCATTCCTATGTTGTTCTTGCACCGTGGGAGAGTCTGTGCAGTAACCATCACAAACAAGATTCCATACCTCAGGTTCATAAGCCAATAATATTGTTTTGACCTTATCTCTCCATTCAGGAAAGTTTGTTGTATTTAACACAGGTACATTTTCATAGTCCATGTCTCAACCGGATCTCCTTCAAGCTATTAGGCTTACACCAAAGAAACCATCTCTGATACCAATTGTTGAACTCTTAGCTAAACTGAGAGGGGGGGGGGTGAATCAGTTTAACACACTCATTGTTATAGCATCATTTTTCACCCTCATGTGATTCATGATTGTCTCTTTGGCCTTAGGCACCCATTCCCACAGACTTGAACAAAGTTCATAAAAAACAGTGTTAAAAATCCCATACGCGGGTATTCCCAGACTTTTTCGCATGTATACGCTAGTCCATACACACTTTTCCGCGTATGCCATTAAAATCATTAAAAAATATATAAAATTCCCTATTTTCGGGCGGGGTTGATGGTTACTCTAGCAGTTCAACCACCCCAGCACATGGCCAACTGTTTCCAACAGATTGAAACTAGTTTGAGGGAGTATAAAAGCCCCTCACATGCATGGCCTAAGGGAGAGAGAAATTTATAGACATTATACTCTGTTGGAGCCCCAATTCAAGTCTGATTTCCCGTGCCTCCTGCATTTTCCCAGATTTTTTACAGGAAACCCTTGTTTCCTGGAGATGTTCATCAGTTTATATGTCATCTCGTGTGCACAAGTCTTGAAAGTATCCTAGCGAGGCAAGGGTGGGACGGATCTGGACGACGGTCTGTTCGAAGATCGTGGAAGGATTCAGGTGATCTCTCCACTTTTTATTACTGTACATGCTGTTCGTAATGAAGAAGAACCATCTTGTTCCTGAATTCACGTGTTAATATCTGCTTGCATATGTGAAAAGATTATTATTTAAGAATTTATTATTGTTTATATGATGTTTCACATGGATTTCACTGACATTTAGGATAAATATATGCTGTACAACTAGATTTCCGTGCACGTTTCTTCTTGGTTTTCAGGTTAAGGAGGAAGAAGGGTTGTTGGGGGTTTGGACCCCGCGGGATCTACATCAAACGTAGGATTACGGGTGAGTTCTACTATCGATGTTATCTAGTTTTTAGCATACTAGTGTGGTTGTGTGAGTCCTTCTTGAATAGCATGCTTTGATCTATGGAGGTTTTGACCCAACAAACCTCTAGGGAGTTATTTCCTGAAACACTCATGGACTTTTAAAACTTTTTCATTAAAACTTATTCACACCTACATTTCATGTTCAACTTAATGTGTGAGTAATCTTAGAATGTGAGCAGCAAGTATTAATATAATGTAACAACAGACTTAATATGAGAGAAACAAGTATTAAGCAGATGAGATAAACCATATCAACACATAAACATCATGCACAAAGACACTAGATATAAGTGGAAACCCATAAAAGGGAGAAAACCCCATATTATTATTGTTGTGATGCAAAGGCAAGCTCTAAATCCCTCTCACCAATGATTTTCTATAGGCACCGGCCTACAGGAGGCTCCAACCTCAATTCTGCAAGCTACAACTTGCAAGGAAGCTCCAACTCCCATCAATTTTCTACAGGCACCAACCTACAGGAGGCTCCAACCTCAATCAGCTACAACTGAAATTTTATCAAGCTACAAGTTGATGTGGAAGCACCAACTCCCATCTATTTTTTGCAGGCTACAACCTACAGGAGGCTCCTACCTCAGTAAGCTACAACTGACATCTATCAAGCTACAACTTGATAGGGAAGCTCCAACTTCCTTACTCTTTCGAAAGAAAAACACTTGCTGATTTACCTTGGATATCAGCTATGTTTTGTACCTTCTCTTCTGTTGTTCATCAGTCCTCATATCCGTCCTGTATCATCTCTGCATCTTCTCGGATTCTCTATCAGCTCCACCTTCTTTTCTGCTCATCTCCTCCTTCTTTTCTGCCTCACTTCTTCATTTCTGCATTCTTTTTCCTCACTCTCTAACCTCTCTATGCATATCAATGTGATATGATTTATAAGGATTTCCTTATGACTATTTTTATTCCTCAGGGAATTAGAAATGGATATCCATGCCTCTTTTCCTTCTACCTTCTCATTTATTTTACCCACTCATTCAAGAAAACATATAACTATATGCATTAATTTTAGTATTACTGTGGGATTTTTGTTTTCCTCCAGAGACTTGTCAATGCATCACAAACAATATAAAATCAATTACAACATTTACATTCTCATTTTTAGTTACGTATATAAATTTCACTCAGTCTTCTTTCCAGCACTTGGCTTGCTGGTTTTTTCCTTTTTGCTGCTGTTAGGTAACTATTCTGCCTTTCTCTGCTATTCACTTCAATTGTGTATCTACAACTATCATATAACTATTCTGCATACTCTGTTCACTGTCTTATGCATATTCTTCAGCTTTCTGTGCTTGTACACCTGTCAAATTCATTCCTGTGCATATTCTTGTTCCTGTTCCTTTATCATGGAAACTTCTTTTATTAACTGAAGTACTTTGCCTGAGATTCTTCTCTTTCAATTTATCGTTGCTGAATATTATAACCCCTTTCATTCTTATGTTTCGGAAACTATAATATATCAACTATAAGTCTTTGCTCTTTAATTTAAAACTCAACATGTCTTACTATTGGTTTCACGCATATGTAACTTTATATAAAGCCAAATTATGACTCTATGGTCCAGTAACAGATATTAATCAGATATCAGTCTTCACGTGGGTTAACACTTTAACCACTCACCATATGATAGTATTTCACATCCAGGCCCACAATTCAATCATGTGAAAAATTCACACTCATTCAAACTAACATTCGGGCTTCAATCTAATGTATCATAGCTTATGTTCACACATATGGTCCACACTCATTGCATAGAGGCATTGCTTTATCATATAATATATATTCCTCGACATACATTACACCTTCAAAAAGGTTCGGATCTACATTCAAGACTTTGGAACAAGACTCAAGGTATTCAGGCCCACAATATTGAACCTTTTTCAATTTTCCGATGAGATTAATCTCCTTTGCAAAAGAACCGATGTGATAATCGCAATCGTGGCTTTCAATAGAATGCTATGATGTTCTGTTCTCCTTTGATGTGATTAATCACTGTTCACTTCACTGCACTGATGTGATGGCTTGCTCCAATGTGCTTTAAGGTGGAACTCAACCAAATATGAGAATCCCATGTATAATGAATCGGGTCTGCTATCTCCATCGGAACTTTTGTTAACATGTTCCACTACCCTTAGTTTCTCCGATGCGATGGTTCACTGTGTTGCACTTTACGCCGAAACTCAATCAACTATGAGTTACCCTGTATAACATATCGGATACAGAACTCAATTTCAATCGAAACTTTTGTCAACACGTTCCACTACCATACTTTTCTCCAATGTGATTCGTGACTGAGGTCCCACCTTATAATACATCGTTTGTTTTCAAAAAAACGAACAATGGAGCATTTTTGTCGTTTAATCTTGCGCACAAGCATATAATACATATGCTTTATATTGTAGTCTTGGTTATATATATATATATATATATATATATATATATATATATATATATATATATATATATATATATATAGATATATATATATATATATGCCACCACCGCATTATCAAATCATTAAATAAATGATTTTCAATGCAATTCAATGGGCCATACCTTGACATATCCAACCTGCAACTTGTCGTGCAATTACCGTTTGATCTACCAGCTTCCAGATCGGACAATCCTCAGCAATATCGCTTTTTTTTTTTCAGACCCGAGCTTTAATGCATAAAACTTATGCATATAAGTGGTATTGGTTAGTCGATGTGGCAAGATTTCATACGATCACGTTTTTTCTCGGTGGTTTCGCTCTGGACCAAAAGCAGCGCGACGGAGGCAGTTTTTGTTTTCCAATCCACTTCTGGTATTTGCGCAGTAATTAACCGGGTTCCCACTATAGTTAACACATTTCTTCGTCATAACTCTTCGCGTTAACTCCGGGGTTAAATCTCACAAATATTACTCTATCAGCTATAAAACAATGCTCCTTTACTCCAAAAAACAGAGATTCTAACGAATCTTCGTGTTTTATACAACATGGATTAAAACGTGGACAGAGGTTCATTCCTTATACATAGATTCAGGATTCTTCCATTAAACAGAAAGTCACTAAAAATCCTCCTTACATAGACTTGAGGAGTTATTTCTCTCTTGTCTCATCAGTTCAATGTATGTTCGGTAGACACAAAGTTACCACTCAAATGTTCATAGAATCTAAACATTATCGCACACCATTCAGTCGATCCATGCACACAGTTCAAGATCAATTTCTTCTGTATATAGAACAATCAAATACTAAATGGAATCAATGGCCCTTCTACTACCCGTAGGCTTACAGGACTTCACGATTTCCAGGCCTACTCTAACTCTATCCTCTCTAGAATTCCATTCTTCATAACATGTTCAAGCACTTCTAGACTTCAATCAAAATCTATTCCATACAATAATTCATCTGCAAATTGTATAAAACCCTTTCAAACCCTTTCAGGCCCTTTCAACTTCACTGCTCTGTCTTTAATTCCTCTGCTGCTTCTTCTGCTCCTTGACTGATGCTGCTCCTTGCTTCTCTGTTTGCTACTTCTACTGCCTTTTTGTCTCTTTTTCCTTATGGATAGTTTAGGTGTTGTCTTCCCTTTTTCCATCCCCTTTTCCATCAATGACAACATTTCCAACACAACAATAATGCTCCATTTCAGAAGTATTCAAAACTCTGACAATCCTTCGACCTTGAACCAATAGCCTTCAGCTCCATTTTATAGGATATTGAGAGAGAAATTATTGCCTCTCTCTTTCCACCAGTTCTAAATAGAAAAAACCAATATGTTTCCTCAACTTCGATGCTTTTGCCTTCCTTGAGAGTTCAGTTATTTTTGGCAAGGCCCAATAAGAGACTAGTGCTTTGCAGTTTCCTTTTTGTATTGACTCTCTTGTGAGAAAAAGCTAGAAATTAAAATCATTCTCCGTGGGTTTTTCCTGTTTCAAACTCAAAACATGGGTAACGTTGCCCTCTAGTGTAAACAGAGCATTTCCCTAGCCACTAACACGACCTATTCATTTATCAGGTGTGTTATAACACTCTTGTGCTGTTGTAGGGGTGTGTTACCTTGGCAGAAATAGGTTTAGTTTAGGTCTTTGTATTCCTTCCATATTTATCTTCTCCTCTGAGCTAATGAGGAGGTTTTTTGACCTGTAACAATAGTTGTGATCATAGATGTGTTAGGTGTTCCCTCTTCTATGACTGCAATTATCATTGAATCTTTCATTTTTTCTAATTCCTTTGAAATAAAGTCTTTGAGGAAATAGGGTGTTCCCCGAATCTTAGATTTCATTTTGAAAGTTTTCTTGAAGTCATTATTTGCTTAAAAGTGTGGTTTGTAGAATTCATGGTTAGCCATGTCTATCAAATACCTCTTTATTGTTCAAGTTATGTTTTTAAGTTCCCTTTGTTGAGAATTAAACTTCTCTTTTCAAAATCATTAATTTCCATCTCATTCACAAAAACTAAAGGATCCTATGGCCAAGTTAGATTTTCCCTTTGATGTCCAATATCCATTTATGAGCTTGTTATTTACTTCTTCTTGACTTCATTGCCCAAAGAACCTGACACTTCTTCTTTCTATCTATACTACCTAGACCTTTCATGTTCTGCTGTACCAGTTCAACCAAACAAACAAACCAAAGAAACACTTGCACTTAATAACTAGTCTAAAATCAATACTTAAAAGAAAACAAGATATATCTTTGCAAAATATTTGAGAGATCCCTCTTTGAGAACAGGAGGACTAGATCCTGGAACTCTAAAGATTGGATCTGATGTTGTCTTGTCTTTTAGCCAATCTATCAAAACTCAGGAACTCCAACATAATGGCGATCACGATGGGACCTATTAAATCTATGATAGCCTAGCAAACTATTATAACTCTTTAGTCCTACAATTATCTAAGAATATCAGTCAGTAAGCCATAGAGTAGAATCTGTTTTTTTTAGCACCTTATCTAAGTGTTAAAATCATACATAGGACATTCTCATAACCATAGAAATATACAAAATCCAAAAATATTTTAGATTGGCTTCATAATAAACATGGTGGTGGAACCATAAAACATTTTACGTTCACAAAAGCTAAAACGTTTCCACCTGGCGACTCCATTGGCCCCAGTAGGCTTATTACTCATACATTTCTCTAGATCTCTTTAGGACTGTGTTAACCAGCCTTGAGGAAGTTTAGAAGCCTAGTCCCATACTAGAATAGACATTGTGAGAGGCAAAATTTTCAAAACAATCCCTAAAAAACTTCGGCCTCTCTCATTTTTGAAAAAACAGTCTAGCTTCACATAGGATCAACACTAGATCTCATCCAAACCCTAATCCTCCTACAATATTTGAAAATCTAGAGAATATTTGTGGCAGACTTCTAAGTCTGGAAAATCAGCTACTGATAGGAACCTCTTAAGAACAAAATTTGTCCCTGAAAACCTTCCTGTCTTAGAGGATTTACACTTTGAATTACATCATACAAAGAAAATATTCAGAGCCAGATCTCAAAGTGTTTTAAACCAAGCTGATTTTGAAACTGGAGGTTTGCAACAGAGCTTTAGTAGAGAAGCCTCACCTTCTACTCCTCCTGATTCCCAGCTTCTTCATAACTTTAGCCTCTTTTGTAAAAAATATTCTCAAAACCTATTTTCTAGCCCAAGTGTTTCTTCCACTCCATTCCAGCCGACTTTCCCTCTTGTCAATCCACCCCTTGTAAATCCACCTTTCCTTCCAACCATGGCATCATGGTATGCTCCACTAGTGTTACCACAACCCATGGTTCCCTTACCAAATGATTACCAATCCAAAATTCCTCATTTCACTAGAAATGAACCTACTACTGCCCAAAAACACGTAGATAAAATGAATGATGCCTTTGATTAAATGGAGATAGAAGAAGAGACTATTAAAATGAGAATTTTTCCTAAAATTTTAGGAGGAGAAGTCAAAAAATGGTTTAAAAGCTTAACTCCTAACAGCATCAATGATCTCCCTTCTTTGCATCAAACATTCATAAATAGATGGGAAATAAAGAACCTAAACCAACATTACAGTATAACAATCTTAAAAGAACTAAGGGAGAATGTTCATGATTACCCACTGGGTTGAAATTCCTTAAGGCATGGTCATGCAAACATCCTGAAGGATTTGATGTTGAAATGACCTCATCAACGAGGGAATATAGGGAGAGAGACTATTTAACTCTCTACAGCATGCAGGGGTTGTAAGTGTAGAAGAAAAATTGAATGAGAAAAGAGTAAGGGTAAGATCGTAAAAGAGGTAAACTGAGAAAGACACCGCACCTGGCACATATGCTCAAAAATGGTGATGAAAAAGATAAGATATTGAGAAAATAACTAAGACAATTAGAACAACCCCCAAAACAAACAGAACCGTAATTATAGAAGAGAAAAACAATCAAATTGATGTAAGGACAAGATTCATCAAATAGGACCTCCCTTCCAACAAAAAATATGAAAGGAAGAAAAAGGGAGATTGAAAGATTTAAGAAAACTGCAACTTGATTGGATCAAATAGTGAGGATGATGTTTTCCTCACTGAAGAAGAACAAGGTTTCTTCTCCTCAAAACAAAATGAAAACACTTATGAGGATTCTGAAGATTATAGGTTGGGGTTTGAGATTGCAATAATGGAGGTACACAAAAAGTATGATCTTAAAAGCAAAGGGAACCTAGATAATCCAAAAGATAAAAACACTAGCACTGCTATTAGGAAAAATGCTGAAAATCAGCCTAAGAAAGCAGCAGAGAAAACTAACATTTTGGCTAAGAAAACAAATTTAAACAAAGAGAAAAGTAGCCAGCCAAAGTTTGAACAAAGCAGCCCTGGCACTTCAGCTAGTGGCCCTAACAAAATTGTCCCAAATAGCAGTCCAAACAAAGTTCAGCAAATCAGAATTGCTAAAAATAATTCAATTGAAAAAACAGATGTAAATATGACAAAATCAATAGTTCCTTTCAGCTATAGGAGAGATTGTAATTACCATACCTTCACTAACTAGTAATCACCAAGAAGTGTACAAAAACCAAGTTTTGAAAGCTGAACTTAGGCGAGCACCATATTAAATCCTGATTGTATGACAACTGAAAGCTGAGCGTTTGGTCCGTTGGAAGGAAAATACCAAGAAAGAGTTGTCCTCCTTCTATGTTAGTTTGTTATGCATGATAGATATTACATGATTACATGTTAGGACTCAGAGTCATAGAGACCTTATTCCCAAAATGGGAAAGATTAGGCTTTAGAAATTACGAACCATACAAAGATCTCGGTATTCTTGATTCATAGAATAAATGCCATGCTTTAATCAAAGATTATAAACGACTTTCAATCCTCATGAGTATAATGGACATAGTGGTAGCTGACATTCCCCCAAAATATGGCATGCTTTTATCAAGATCATCGGGAAACTTCAGGGGAGCCTTCAAATGGACATTTCTTATGCCACCATCCCAGTATTTAACCAAAGCAGAAGATTATATAGGGAATCCCATATGAAATATATGGTGAGCAACATAGATAAACCAAACAACTCTCCAATATATTCCATTTAGTCAAGTTTAGATTCCTTTATCTTGTACAATGAAGATGAAATCACTCAACAAGAAAAGGAAAATAAAGAAGAGATCAGTTCACCAGAACAATCTAAGCTACCACCAACTCAGATACAAAACAGTAGTAATCAGCAGCAACAAGAAAATGAAGATGAGACAGAAATAATTTGGATAATAAAATTTGATGGGTCTTGTAATAAAACAAGTACAGGGGTAGGTGTATGGATTCACAATACAAATCAGGGTTATTCATATAAATTAGACTTTCCATACACCAATAACATTGCTAAATATGAAGCCCTGCTCCTTGGCTTGCAGTTGCTTAAACAACTAGAAGCCCAAAAAATATCAGTCCTAGGATATTCTGAACTCGTCATTAGACAAATAAAAGGAGAATATTTAGCTAAAAACCCAAGACTTAGAGAATATCGAAATGATGCCCTTGATTTGTTAAAGACCTTTGAAAGATATGAACTCATTTTCATTCCAAGAGCAAAAATTCATCTAGAAAATGAACTTGCCTTCAATGCCAGCAATTGCTAAGTACCTTAGATAAATGAACATCTTAACATAAAGGTCAAAAATAGGCCTGCATTACCTGACAATGAGGACCACTGGCAAGTTTTTGACACTGAAAAACACATAGATGATTTCCTAAAATCAGAAAATGATTTTTCCATACCAGCATTAGAAACCAACCATGAAGAAAACTATTTGGATAATGAACAAATCCTAGAAACAGAAATGACATATTCTATTGATATAAATCACTCTAAGAATGTTTTTGAAGCATAATTAATTGACAACGCAGACCAGAAAGACTTGGAATTTTTACAATGCAAGAATGATACAATTCCAAGAGGTCTCACACCTTTAGAACACCTTTTTGACTTTAATGATGTAGCCAAAGCAGAAGAATGAGCCTATGTAGAGCCCCATAACATAGGCAGCCCATGTAACTCAAGATGATTGCAAATATCCACACTACCCCAACTCATATAAAGTCGCCCCTTCCAACATTCACAGAGTCAAATAATTTTAGATGTTTGCTTAGACACAAAGATCCTAAATCTTATATAATTAGTACATTCAACACAAATTCCTAATAGTAAACTTAAACCTTTCAAAAAAACTACAGAATAAACCATGTTTACGTGTTTTAGTCAAAGAAATTGAAAAAATGTGTTGCCGGGATTATAGTATCCCTTAACCAAAATGGGTGTCAAAACCTAGTTTTGTTAGAAGAAGATAGAAGAAATCACCAGACTTTAGAAATCTAAGGCTACCCTTGCCCAAGATGGACCATATAATTCAAAGGGTAGTTGGGTAAAAAATAATATCACTGTTGGATGGGTTCTCAGGTTACAATAAGGTGTTAGTGCTCCCAAGTGATCAACATAAAATTGCTTTTACTATACCTTGGGGCACCTTTATGTATGTCAAAATGCGATTCGGATTGATGAATGCAAGGGCCACCTTCCAAAGGGCCATGGACATAGCCTTCTCAGAAGACATTGGCTATTTTATAATCATTTACCTTGATGACATAACTATTTTCTCAAAGACTGATGAAGAAAATTTGATCCACTTAAGAAATTTTTTTGAGAAATGTAGGAGATTTGGCTTATCTTTGAATCCCAAGAAGACACTCTTTGGTCTCCAAGAAGGTAAAATTCTTGGTCACATAATTTCAGAAGAGGGAATCAAAGTGGACCCTAAAAGGATTGATGGCATATTGAAAATCAACCATTCAAGAATCCTCAAAGAATTACAATCTTTCATTGGGAAGATAAATTTCTTGAGGAGGTTGATCCCCAACCTTGCTAAACTATTAAGAAACATTAAAAACATGCTTAAGAAAGAGGTAGGTGTGAAATCGACTATACAAGCTAAACAATCATTTGAACTAGTTAAACAAGCTCTCACTCAAACACCAGTCTTTATTAGTCCAGAGGAGTTCACCAGCATTATAATATCTTTTTTCAGATCGAAGATACAATAGTCATGTTAGCTTCTCAAAAGAACATGGGGCAAGAAAAACCAATATCCTTTTAAATTAAGAGATGTTCTCCCAAAAATATAACATCATGGAGAAGCAAGCCTTAGAATTAGTGAAAGCATTAAAGGACTTTAGAGTCTACATTTTACACTCTCACGTAATTGATTTTGTTCCACATACTGTTGTCAAGGATATTCTAAGTCAAGACCCTGATGGTAAAAGGGGAAAATGGATTGCCACTATTCTTGAATATGATTTAGAAATCAGGCCCACCAAAATAGTTAAAGGGCAGGGATTAGCAAAACTCATGGCTGAGCCGAACTTTCAAGCACTAGATATGAATATGGTAGATGTGTTGGAAGAAACAGAAGAATTCACTACCCCTTTCATTGAAGAAACATTTCTGAATTCTCCTTGGTATGCCAACATCATTTATGTACTTTAATATTTAAATACCCCCCCTTCTTTGTCCAAAACTAAAGATAGATTTTTGAAATAGAAAGCTTTAAATTATTGCGTATTAGATTGGGTATTATATTGGAAAAATGTTGTTGGAATTTTTCTTAAATGTTTACTTGAGGTTGATGCAGAAAAGATCATGCGTGAACCACATGAAGGAGAATGTGGATGACACCTCTACTGGAAGACCACATCAAATAAAATCCTTAGATCTGGTCACTATTGGCCCACCCTTTTCTCAGATACTCAAAATTTAGTCATGTCTTGCCATAAGTGTCAAATTTTTGATGGCAAAAGAAAACTTCTTCCCTTACCCTTACATCCCATAAGTGTTGAGGCACCCTTTCAACAATGGGGCTTGGACTTCATTGGGGAAATTCACCCATCTTCATCAGCCCAACATAAGTGGATCATCACTGCTACCGATTATTTTACCAAGTGGATAGAGGCCATACCCTCTAGGAATGCTAATGACTCTGTCATTATCAAGTTCCTTGAAAGAACATCCTATCCAGATTTGGTTGTCCCAGAAAAATCATAACATATAATGTTGTTGCTTTCGAGTCTAAAAGAATGGTTGATTTCTGTTACAAATACCATATCACCTTGGGCCATTCTACTACCTATTATCCTCAAGGAAATGGATTAGTTGAATCCTCCAACAAGAGCCTCATCAATATCATTAAAAAGTTGTTGGAGCAGAATCATAAATCATGGCATAGTAAGCTGGTTCATGCCTTATGGGCTGATAGATTAACTACAAAGAAGTCAATAAACATGTCCCCCTATCAGCTGGTCTATGGCATGGATGAAGTTTTCCCAACCTCATTAGGAGTTCCAGTCATGAAACTCCTCCAAGAAGTGCAAACTCAGGAAAATGATATGCAGAGAAGAATCAACCAATCAATTCATTTACATCAATCTAGAGAAGAAGTCTATGAAATAACACAGTTAGTCCAAGAAAATATCAAGAAGCTATTTGATAAAAGGACTAAGGAAAACAATTTCCAAGTTGGAGATGTTGTTCTTAAATGGGATTCAAGAAGGGAAGAGAAGGGGAAGCATGGCAAGTTTGAGAACCTGTGGAAAGGACCCTATGTTATTCATGCTGAGAGGGGTCACAATGCTTTCTTCCTGACAGAATTGAATGGAGAAGATTTGTATGGAGGTCCTGTCAATGGCAGGATGCTCAAGCATTATTTTTGTCAAGAGTCATGAGTTTCAAAGATTTTTTCCTTCCATTGTAAATATCATTGTTTGAACATTGCATTCAAAGTTATAAAAATGGAAATACCAAAAACAAATGAAGAAGAAAAGAGGGCAGAATGAAAACAAGAACGGTATAGCCCCATACCAGAAAAGAGAGACAAAATCTGAAAGTGTGCAAGCTCAAATGCCACTCCTAAAAACACACTTCTAGTTAGTCATACAGCCTAATCATGACTAATTAGCTTTTCAATTTACTGCTGATAGGTTAGTGAATTAGATCAACCAAACAACATAATATTGGCTTATCAGAAAGGTAGATTAGGATAGAGGAAACAAAGGTTCAAACAAATTCAATATCTAAACCTATGAATCTCAAAAGAAGAATGGCTCTAATTAGAATAAATTTTGAGCCAAAGATAGAAAACAAACCGGTTTCAATATGCTCAAAACTTGAACCAGATGAGAGAGAATACACAACTCAAACAAATTCAAAATAGAGCTAAAGAAATAATGAAGGATGTTTTAGTTTTCAGATCTTAGGCCTTCACAAATTTTGTTTTACTTTTCATAAATACTATGTGCAGCATGTTTTTATGTCATTGATCTATAGCAAGTCAGACTGCTTAATCCTAACTTGGCTGCTTTTAAATTTCCTATTTTAGAATTTAGAGAATAAAGGTCTGTTAGACAAGTCTAATCCTGATAGATAGTAGTTAGGTAGTGAAATTATGAGTTCAATTGCTTAATCTAAACTCATGGAGGAATAAGTTTAGACTTATATTAGTTTATTGTTTTCAAAAAGAATAAAATGTTTATGAAGAGAGTTTTCTAGTCCAAATGCACTCTGAAAGAAGAAAAAAATGTTAGGATCATTAGGAATGGTTAGGTAGAGATGTTGTTTTGATAGAATTCCATTGTTTCAGATTACTGCAGAGATTATCAAATCAAGGAAAGGTCAGCTAAAGGAAAGAAATTTGATGCCCAATGGATTAAGCCATTGGTTTACTGAAAAGCCAGAGATCAATAGCTAAGGTTCTGGACACCTAAAAAGAACCAGTTGTCCTCCCCAAGTGGAGCCACTGTTAGCCACCTATAAATTTTGATATACCAAGAGGTGGCTAGACTTTGTCTTCAAGCCTTCAAGATATAGTTTCCTTCGAAAACCTATCATATTTTTGAAGTCTTGTGATGTTCTTTATCCTTTGAATTAATCTTCACTGCTGCTTCACTATAAGTCCTCAAGTACCTGTTGTTTACTAAGAGAAAAACTTCTTTTAAGGCTCCATTCTTCATTCATTCACTTCACCATTTTACTCTTATGAGATTCCATTTTTTTCACCCTTAAAACCATTTCCAAATTTCCTCTAAAGACTTTCATTTTAACCTATAAATCATCCTAAAACCATTTTAAAACCATATATTTCCCTTTATCTGGTTTAAAAAACCCTTACCTCACCTATCAGAACCCTTATTTGGCTTTAAAACCCCTTTTTTTGGCCTTAAAAGCAGTCTCTTTACCTTATAAGTTATTAAGCCCCCAAGGGCTTATATCCTTTAGCCCCCCATCTCATGTTGAGATTGCAACAAGATGATGAGCTTAGTGGAAAGAAGTCGCCCTCAATAAGTGGGCCCGTAGGCTATTTTTGGCGCAAAGTCTATTTTTAGACATGTCGATCATATTCTATGAGTTGTAGGATGCTATTTGTGGATGGTTGGTCAAGTTGGAAAAATATATGGAATTCTATTTTTAGACATATTGGGTGGAATCTGTTTTTAGATTGCCAGTCTAAAAATAGATATGTGGAATATTATTAGATCTTAATAATATTTGGACTATAAACATTATCTTATTATCTTGGAGCACTTCAGCTCAGTGCACAGATGTGGCACAGAAGCTGACAGAAGGAATTACGCTATTCCTGAGGGTTAAGTGGGGCTATTGCATGGAGAATTTAGTTAGAACTCATGTGACAGAGTTTGGTGGAGTTGATTGAGGTAGTTGGTGGAGTTGTGTTCAGTTTAACTCAGTTAGACACAGTTGAGCTAGTTGTATCTAGTCTAACTGATTAATACACTAGTGATGAGTGGTGTGAATTAATTATTAATTAATTCACTAATTATTAATTCATAAATCAACCTAATAATACATCAAGACCACAAGTTGCATGGACAAGCTTTCTAATAGAGACCAAGTGAGAGGTAGAAAGCGTGTGATCATCGCTAGAATTATACTGTAGTGCATGATTTGCAATCATTTAACAATTATAATGATTGTGTAAAGGTGTTAGGTCGACATCTAAACTCATTCAAAAGCAGTGGATTGTGCAAGAGAGAGGCCAAGCTAGTAGGTATGACTACATGTGATTTTCTAGATCGGACCTGATTAGTGTGTAGCAATTAGAGATTGTACTGAGAGCTGGTGAGGAGCTTTGTATGATGATTTTTACATGATATCTATGACATATAATATATATATAGTTGGGGGTTTTTAGCTTTAAGCTTTCCCATAAATTACTGTGTTCATATGTGTGAATTTTTATGGTTTTAATGTGTGCATGCAATTGATTTTATTTCCGCAAATAATGATCAATGGTAGAAGAGATTCTGTATTGTGCATGAAGTCAAATAGTGTGTGGTCAGGAGAATCTCATATGTATAACATATCAGTTATATAATTTCTACATGGTATCAGAGCGATATTGATCATCAGAGTAATTGCAAAGCATTGAAGCTACTGAGTTTTGTGCTGGTGGAATTCGAATTTACAGTAGTGTTTTCTTTGGTGTTGAAGTTGAGATGTCTTTCAATGGATTGCGATTGGAGTATGCCCTTTAAGGTAGCTCAAATTATATTTCATGGAAGTACAGGATAGAGGTGGTGCTGGAGGATAATCGGTTGAAGATGTTCATAGATGCAGAAATTCCAAAACCTGCTTCTAGCGATGCTGCCGCACTTGATGCATGGCAAAAGAAGACAGAAAACTGTCGAAGGATTCTATTGGAAGGTGTGAAGGATCACATAGTTTCCAGCCTTCATGGTAAAGCTTCTCCATTCTTGATGTGGAAAGATTTGACAGACTTGTTCCAAAGCAAGAGCGACCAGAGGAAGTTGGCGCTCGAGGATAAGCTCAGGAAAATAAAAATGGAGAAGGGTGAGAGTATACCCAAGTACCTCACGAAGTTCGTCCAATGGAGGGATGAGATGGGAAGTGTGGGGGTTACTGTAGATGAAAAGGACTTGGTGAGCTTGGCTCTCCTTGGGCTTTCGAAGAGTTGGTATTCCTATGAGGACTCTGTCAATGGTCGGGATAAACTGCCAGGATGGGAGCCACTTTGGTCAAATCTTGTGTAGGAGGAGATAAGGCGGAGTACCAGGGATGGAACTTCATCGAAGAATGAAGATGATTAAAATTGTCCTTTGGCTGCTAAAGCAAGGAAGGGGATGAAAAATAAGAATGCTTCTCAATTTGGTGTGAAAGGCAAGAAGCAGGACATGTCCAAGGTGAAATGCTTTCATTGTCACCAACATGGACATTACGCCACTAATTGTCCACAGAAGAAGAAAAATAAGCAAGTTGCTGGATCTGCAGCTGGAGAGGCCTTAGCCTTGCATTTTTAGCTATATTTTTCACTAATCGCATGCTTGGTCTCAAGTATGATGGTTTCAGTGTGGTTTCTTGACAGTGGCGCGTCTTTTCATATGACCAGAGACAAATATTTGTTCAGTAATCTGGATAAGAAGGATCTTGGAGTGCACATCGAGATGGGCGATGATGGTAGATATAGTGTGAATGGTATCGGGACCATTTCCTTTGAGAGGGAGTCATGTAAACCTTTCATATTGAAGGATTTCATGCATGTTCCAGGATTGAAGAAGAAGTTGATCTCGGTGGCCATGTTAGAAGACAAGGGATATGATGTTGTCTTTAGCGAGGGAAAGGATTTCCTGAGCAGTAAGGAAACTGGTGAAACCTGGAGGATAGGGGTTCAAGTTAAGAACCTTTATCAGTTGCAGGTAGATGGTTACGCAACAATGGCAGGAAAAGAAGAAGGAGTGGTGATCTGGGATGAGGGCGAGCTATGGCATAGGAGATTGGGCCATCTTCACCATGGTGCTTTAAAAATTTTGCAGAAAATTTCTACCGAGCTTCCCAAAGCTACACTTGTGCAATCAGATCAGTGCAAGGGATGTACTTTTGGAAAATTTATGAAAGCCACCTTTCACGAGAAGGATAGGTGCGCCATGACGATCCTTGAGAGAATTCACACAGATGTGTGTGGACCTTTCTCAGTAGATTCGACAGCAAAGCATAGGTACTATGTGATATTTGTTGATGACTTTTCTTGGAAGTGCTGGATCTTCTTCATGCAGAAGAAGAGCGAGACATACTCAAAGTTCTGTGAGTTCAAGGCACTGGTGGAGAAAGAGTCAGGGAAGCAGGTGAAGGCTCTTAGGAGCCACAATGGTGGTGAATTCATCTCTGGCGAATTCAAAGACTTTTGCAACGCAGAAGGAGTTCGAAGAGAGCTCATAGCGCCTCATAACCCACAGCAGAATGGGGTCACAGAGCGAAAGAACAGAATGATCATGGGTGTTGCACAGGCGATGTTGTATGATCAGGGCCTACCCATACACTTATGGGCTGAGGCATGCAATACTGCGGTTTATGTGCAAAACCATTGTCCTCATAGAGTGCTTGGCATGAGTACACCCGAGGAGGCGTTTTCTAGTAAGAAGCCTGATATTTCTCATTTGAAGATTTTTGGCTCACTTGTTTACATTCATGTGACAAAGGATTCCAGGAAGAAGCTGGAGCCAACCACAGAGGTTGGGATATTTGTGGGGTACACTGATACACCCCACAATTATTGTGTGTATTTTCCAGATATTCGAAAGACTGTTTTTCAACAAGATATCAAATTTCATAAGGAGAAAGCCATGAAGTGTTCTCTTGAGAGGGAGCCACACTTGCATGTATATGAGGAGCTATTAGTTCCTAAGGATGAGCCTCAGGATGTGGATCAGCCACAAGAGGAGCTTCATGGAGTGGAAGAAACCACTCATGTAGCGACAGCCATTAGAGGGAGGAAGCACACTACATAAGCTGAGCGACTGAATCAGGATGCAGAGAAGATTTTAGGAGCACCTACATCACATCACAGATAGAGACAATCACCTGATCGATATACTGGATACATGGCTCTGATGAGCAAGTGTATCGTGACAGAGTCATCCTCTTTCGAGGACGCTGTGGAGGACCCTGCATGGGTAGATGCCATGGTGGAAGAGTATGATTTGATTGTCAGAAACAGTGTATGGGAGATTGTCCCAAGGCCATGTTGAAGCCTCGAAAATTGCTACTACAACATTGGGGGATAACCACCTGGTTCGGACCTTAATACAACTCCTTTTCCGTTTATGATAGTGGCTCCGACTGGTTTAATTAGGTCCAGTTACCTTTTCCCTATCGCTATTGGTTTATGATATATCTTTAACTACCAATAGACATGGATATCAAATCGATTCTTCTAGCTGATCAGGCAAGAGAATGACCCTTAAGCTGATTTGGGCTCAGCTAAACCACAACTAATATTTTGCCTCTTTGAGAAGAGGACTTAAAAGAATGCAGAACTTAATCTAGATGCAAAATTATTCTATAATGCAATAAAAAGAAACTAATCTAAATCTTATCTCAAATAGGTAGATGAAAATCTAACCCAACTAAGAGAAAGCTAATTAAATAATGATAATTCAAATATGTCTGGCTTTTAATTAATGTTAAGCCAACGAAGAAATTCAATTAGCTCACATTTTTTAGTACCAAAACACATCCCATTGAGACCATTTAACTGAAATAATAAATCAACAACACTCTGGAATAAATTCACAAAAATGATATTGATTGACAAATCAGTCAAGCCAATAATTAAACAATAATATGTGGAAGAAATTCACAACACATTATTATTTAATAAATCAGTTTTATAAGACAGATTGCTAAGTAATGGTTGATGGTTTTATAAGATAGAAATTTGAGCTTCTTATTGATGCTCATAATGATTTTAATTAACCAAGGATATTATTGATGCATGAATCTACAATTAGAAGAGGCTTGGGCAAATGAAAAAGAAGAAAACAAAACTCAGAAAATTAATTTTATTTTAGAAATTCCGAGCTTGATCTTTTGCCTGATTTTTGAGCCAATAAATGATCAAATCTGTTAGTGAAACCTCCTAAAAAATGTTCCCCTTGATTTTATCTTTCCAATGAGCTATCCTAGGCCTCATTTGGCCAAGGAAAACTCAATCTATGAGCCTCCAAAGTTGCTAAGTCAAATTTGATATAAATCTGGAAATTCTGTTTCTGGGCTTAAAAAAAATCAGATTTTAATTAAAAATCTAATTCTAAATTAGATTCTAATTATCTAATAGTTAATCCTAATTTAATTGTTTCATCATAAATTAAACGAATTATTTAAATTAATATTAATCTAACTAATTAATATAATTAACTATTTATAAACAAATTAATCTAATTAATAATAAATTTAATTTAATTAACTATATTTTAAATATTAATTAATTTAATTAATTTAAAATTAATTAATTTAAATATTTAAATATTAAATTAATTATTAAACTAAAACTAAATTAACATTATATTAATTACTAACTTAACACTAAAACTAACCCAGATGCAGATTGGGTAGGGAGCCCAATGGACAGAAAGAGCACATCTGGAGGGATTTTCAGTATCGGGTCGACAACAGTTTCCTGGTACAGCAGGAAGCAGAGATCCGTGGCACTCAGTTCAACGAAGACCGAGTATATGGCAGAAATTTTGGCTGCATGCGAGGCTATATTGATGAGGAAGATCCTGGTCGGGTTTTTCAGTTCACACTTAGATCCTACTATGATATATTGTGATAATCAGAGTTGCATCAAACTCTCGGTTAATCCAGTATTTCTTGATAGATCTAAACACATTGACATCTGGTATCATCATATCAAAGATTGTATGCAACAGAAGATCATGTTACTTTCTTTCATTCCTACGGAGGATCAGGATGCTGATATCTTGATGAAGGCACTCACCAGGAGTAAATTTGAATACCATAGAGGCAGGATCGGGGTTGCAGATAATCCATATCTTGTTGAGAGGGAGTGTTGATATTGCAACAAGATGATGAGCTTAGTGGAAAGAAGTCGCCTTCACTAAGTGGGCCTGCAGGCTATTTTTGGCGCAAAGTCTATTAGACTATGTCTATTTTTAGACATGTCGATCATATTCTATGAGTTGCAGGATGTTATTTGTGGATGGTTGGTCAAGTTGGAAAAGTAGATGGACTTCTATTTTTAGACATATTGGGTGGAATCTATTTTTAGATTTCCAGTCTAAAAATAGACATGTCAAATATTATTAGCTCTTAATAATATTTGGACTATAAACATTATCTTATTCTCTTGGAGCACTTCAGTTCAGTGCACAGATGTGGCACAGTAGCTGACAGAAGGAATTACACTCTTCTTGAGGGTTAAGTGGAGCTATTGCATGGAGACTTCAGTTAGAACTCATGTGACAGAGTTTGGTGGAGTTGATTGAGGTAGTTGGTGGTTTAACTCAGTTAGACACAGTTGAGCTAGTTGTATCTAGTCTAACTGATTGATACACTAGTGAGAGTGGTGTGAATTAATTAATAATTAATTCACTAATTATTAACTTGTTAATCAACTAAATAATACATCAGTTAACTACAGTGCATGGACAGTTTCAGTGGAGACCAGTGGAGAGGTAGGTGAAAGAGAAATGTGACTATCAGTTGTGACTATACTGGTGCATGAGTTTGCACCACACATTGATGGAGATGCCAATGAGGATTTCACAGTGAAATCCAGGTGGATTTGAACTCATTTAGAGCCCATATTCAGCAGGGATTGCACAGTAGAGGTAGGCTAGCAGGTGGCAGAGATTGATGCATGTGATTTTCTAGATCGGACCTGATTAGTGTGTAGAAATTGGAGATTGTACTGAGATCTTGTGAGGTTCTTTGTATGATGATTGTTACATGATATCTATGACATATAATATATAGATAGTTGGGGGTTTTCAGCTTTAAGCTTTCCCATAAATTACTGTGTTCATATGTGTGAATTTTTATGGTTTTAATGTGTGCATGCAATTGATTTTATTTCTGCAATTAATGATCAATGGTAGAAGAGATTCTATATTGTGCATGAAGTCAAATAGTGTGTGATTAGGATAATATCGGATGTATAACATATCAGTTATATAATTTCTACATCTCATATAACCTAAGCCCCGCAATCGAGCGCTTAAAGGCCTAAAAACCCTTTCTGAAACCTTATTTGCTTCTATTTTTCAATTCCCCAACGTTAAGGTTAAAATAAATATGGACCATTGATCTCTACAGATCAACGACCATTGGGTCACTTCTCCTTCTCCTCATTTCATATGGCGTCCCTTTTCCATTTCAAAACCCCATCTCTTTATTAAATCCTGACCGTTCGTTTCGGAGATCCTATGATCAGGACTTAACCCGATAAACCCAACTCCCTTGGGACCTACCTCCCACCTCATAATGCACCTGTCCACTCACGTGCTACCAATTTTCTTCCACTAGAACCCCCACTCGCGCACCTTTCATATCACATTCTTTCCGCATCGTTGGATCTGGGTCCTTTGATCCAACGGTTGACGTTGCATATCGCAAAATCTTTGCGCCTAAATTTTAACGCTTAAAATTTTTGTGAAATAGGAAATATTAAAAAATCCATGTGTCTACTGATCTATGGAATTTCATTCCCTCTACAAAATATCGCCTACCCCCCAAATGCTGTGTGAAAACCATTAATGGTTTTCCCGAAACCGCTTCTTCTCAATTCACACCCTACTTCAAATTTAAAACCAATGTTTTGTTTTTCACCTTATTTTTGCTCCTTACACTGCTGCATCCATTCATCCTCACAACTCAGATCACTTCCATAAACCCTCCTAAGCAGTCAAACCAATACTTCGCAGGATTTTAATTAACTTTGTATGTTTTTATGCAGGTTTAATGAAACTCAAGATAAAACCCTCCCGCAGAAGATTACAATGTTACTGGCCGAGGATGACGATCCTCATGTCCCTTGATACAATTTTAAAGGGTTTGTGAGTTCTAATTAAATGTTTTTATGGAATTGATAAGTCATGATTATCGGTTTTTTGAAACAAAAACTCCAACAAACCCTCTGCGCACCTGCAAACAAAAAACACAGTCAGAGTTAATTAAATGAAGGAATATCAGTGTCAA
The DNA here is from genome assembly GCA_034641835.2 of Pinus albicaulis. NCBI lineage: Eukaryota > Viridiplantae > Streptophyta > Pinopsida > Pinales > Pinaceae > Pinus > Pinus albicaulis. The sequence goes on along the minus strand of CM076574.1, from coordinate 1,421,323,960 downwards.
GATGAAGATCAGAGCATAATCAAAGGTTTAAATATGTTGATCAAATCTTGAAAGGATCAAGGCACAAATTGAATATCAAAGGCCTAATCTACAGAACGAAGAAAAATCTCCAGAAAAGCCTCGAATGCCACATCACAGGGGCTAATTGAATCCCCAGCTAGAAAAATTTCCACCTGCAGCCTCTCTGCCTCAAAGGAATACCCAGATAAAATCTTAGTCAGTAAAATTAAGACTAAAGATAGTTGAACAGTTATTACAAACAAAGGAAGATATTTCAAACTGTCAGTAAAGTTATTGAAGAGATAAGAAAATGTCTGAAAGTCAATCTTTTCACCCACTAAGCCTAAAAAGAAAAAAACAGAGTTAATAAAACAGAGTTAGAATTAAATGAATTCCTGCCTTATGCCTTGCATGGTTTTCCAGGCTAGGAGTTGCATTTAGTATAGAATTAATTACACTTCAACCCTAGGAACTCTTCCACCTCCTCATTTTCTTATAAAATCTCCTTGAGGAGCACATTGTAAAGGGTTGGTTGGTCACTAGTTATAACACTCGAACTCTCTGAAATAATACATAGTCTGTTGAAGTTGAAGAAGAAATTGAAGTCTTGGAAGCTGGATTATGTTTTGACATGATTTTTCTTGAGAAGGCTCTATCATTGGATCTCTGAGCTTGGCTGTTGGTGATGTATTCTGAACTGTCTGTAGTCTTTCCTATTTTCATTATGTTTCATAAATTCTTACTACAGTAGGATGAAAAGTTTAGGCTAAGAAATGACTCCTGGAAGCACCTTAGACCTGTTTATCCTTCACTATTTTATGTTTTCTTCTGCTCAGGGATTCTAGAGTCTTTGATCATTCTCTTGAACCCTTATTCTTGTTTATTTCTCAAATAGTTCAAATAGTTGGTTACAGCTTGATTTATGGTTTTCCCTACTTGTCTGTTGCCACTTGAAAACTGTTTTTGAAGTCTCCCTTTGAAGTGCCATTGTTTACAGTTAGCCAAGGAGGTATGTTTTGATCATACCCTTTGTCACTGCTTGAAAAATTGTTTTAAAGGTCTTTATAGTTGTGGTCATAGATGTGTTAGGTTTTCCCTCTTCTATGACTGCAATTATCAGAGAATCTTTCATGTTTTCTAATTCCTTTGAAATAAAGTCTTTGAGGAAATAGGGCGTTCCCCGAATCTTAGATTTCATTTTGAAAGTTGTCTTCAAGTCATTATTTTCTTAAAAGTGTGGTTTGTAGAATTCATGGTTAGCCCTGTCTATCAAATACCTCTTTATTGTTCAAGTTATGTTTTTAAGTTCCCTTTATTGAGAATTAAACTTCTCTTTTCAAAATCATTAATCTCCATCTCATTCACAAAAACTAAAGGATCCTGTGGCCAAGTTAGATTTTCCCTTTGATATCCCATATCCATTTATGAGCTTGTTATTTACTTCTTCTTGACTCCATTGATCAATGAACCTGACAATTCTTCTTTCTATCTATACTACCTAGACCTTTCATGTTCTGTTGTACCAATTCAAACAAACAAACAAACAAACCAAACAAACACTTTCACTTAATAACTAGTCTAAAATCAATACTTAAAAGCAAACAAGATATTTCTTTGCAAAATATTTGAGAGATCCCTCTCTGAGAACAAGAGGACTAGATCCTGGAACTCTAAAGATTGGTTTTGATGTTGTCTTGTCTTTTGGCTAGCCAATCTATCAAAAATCAGGAACTCCAACAGTGGGCTTGGTAGAATTTACCAACCCATGAAGAGGTTCATCAAGACCATTGATGAACATGTACACCCTCCTTGCTACAGACAAGTCAGGAACCATAACAAATAATCTTAAAAATTTAGAAATATAAGACTTTGTATTACCTAATTGCTTCAACTTTGCAAGGCTCATGAAAGGTGCCTCTGGATCTCTTCTGTCAAATCTCTCCACCACCCTTCTAGTGAACTCATAATAAGCAGTCACATTGGCATGACCCAATGTAGATAAGCCATGGAACCACCAGTCATGTGCTTCACTTTCAAAGTGTGGCGCTGCAATCTTGATAGCCTCCATCTCAGGAACCTTGTTAAAATGAAAGTAGATGTTAATTTTTTCTACCCATGCCATGGTAGAACACTTGGATGACCCATCAAAATTGGGTAGAAATAATATGCCCATAGGGTGATGTCGATCATGATTCTGAGTGAATTCACCATCTCTATGTCAATGCCTTGGTGTTCTTTTGTCCTTCAGGTGACAAAACTCTTGAAAACTCAAGTGATCTTTGAATCTCTTATTTTGAGACTCATACTCTTCAAAATAGTCTTCAAGGGATGATTTATCTTGAAACCTTTCATTTCCCCCAGCCAAAAAGGTTGGCATGGTAGAGCGTTGGGAAATATGTGGCTGGTGCACTGGTTGATCATTCTAGTGATGAGACATGCCAGAGTTTTCTCGAATATGGAATATATTAGGAGACTCTTTGATTCTATCCATTCTCATCTCTTTTATCTCTCTAGTAAGATCTTGCATGGCTCTCAAAATGATCTAAGGAAAATCCTTTTCTTCTACATCACTTCTAGATTCATGGGCTTTACCCTTGTCTCTATCATCATTTGTGTAATCAAATTTCTTCTATCTTATTCTGAGATACCTCTTCTCTCTGTCAGTAAGAGGCTCTTCTTCTTCTGAAGACATATTGGCTTCTTACAGGCTATGCCAAGATGATTTCTCTGATACCACTGTAATATCTCAAAATGGGAACAAGAAACAATAGTAAACAATACTTCATAAAATAACGCAGTTCAGCCAAATAAAATCAGGAGGCCAATATGGAGGCTAAATATTTACATATACACTAGAAAATCAGATTTACAATGAGGCCCATACAATGTATAACAAGAAATAGAATACTTAAACAAAAGAAAACCCTCAAAAAGAGGTGCTGCAATCACATGTATTCACTGCAAAAGTCTTGACAGCATTATTTTATAGAGCATACAGTAGTTGAATATTGAACTTTAGATATAGATAATATAATTTCATGAAACATCAGATCTATAACAGATCCATACACTATAGAGGCTCCTCTTTCAATCCCCCTAGGTTTTTTGAGCAAAACACCATGTACATGAAGTAGATCTAAGATTTAAGTTACATATCTGCAAAAATATGCAGTGATTCAAAAATGTACAGCAGTATACAGATCATATCTAATATGAACATGCATTAGATATTCTCCAATAGATCTCAAAATGTGATGGGCAAATCCCCAACACTTGAAGCCCAGCTCCCCAAATGGTGTGCTAAAACACCCTACAACATTACCTACAGGAAAACTGCAGATCTGGAAGGGAAACTGTGTTGTAGGATTTAGTACATGTTTGGCCTGATGAAAATATCTAAAAATGTAGCTCTAAAGTTCCAATACACTCTTTCCGATGGGATAGAAGACTTTACCACTGAAAAGAGGCACTAGAATGGCCTAGATATGAGTAGATCTAGCCTCCACTTACTATAGCTTACAAGGACAACCAAACCCTCAACAATATTTGTGTTGTAGGTGTAAGATGAAGCTTGGCCAACTGCCTAATAGTGGATAAGACAAGAAATACTCTTCCAAGAGGCCTCTCAAGGGAAGAGGTGGGATTCCCGATCAGAAACACCCAGTGCTAAACAACACTATTCTCTGCTAAACAACCAAGATAATGATATATGTCTAAACAGACGGTATATTTAGAAATATAATATAATCAACAACCTTCTCATGCTCTCCTCCTCTTCCTTTTATAAGATAGAAATCTTGCAAAACCCTAAACCATCTCAATGATTTAGTTTCTTTCATATGTGCCACCTGCAACTAAGATTGCGTTGTGCATCAATGAGGATCACTTCTTCTCGACAAAGTTGTTGATTTGGTCATGGTTGAATAAGTAAAATGGTTCAATCCCTTTCACACATGAGGGTGTTTATTTAGATAGCCTAGATTTAGCCTTTTTGACATGGGGCATTGATTTATTCACTATTTTTAGGAGTTTTTATTGTTAACCTTTACACATTTATTCATGCAATAGTAAAATAAAACAAAATTGTATATTCCCATTATCTTGGGCTAATTTGGAATATTACAATATCCCAAGTGCTCCAAACAATCATATGGCCCACCTCATAAAGAAACATGTGATCTACTGTAGTGGCCATACCATCTCCCATGCTCCCCTTGAAGTATGAAGCGTAAAAGGTGTGGGAGATTGCATTCCCCATGGACACATCCAACCAATGTGCCTCCCTTCCAATCATGTTACCAACAAATATATGAACATCATTATCATATGGAATCACAATTAAAGTCATGCTAGCTGCCATATGTAGTAAAGGAGAAGGAGAATGGTCCCTCATGTGCAACCAACGTAGTTTTGCTCCTAATTGCCATAGAATATGATATAAAAAGTGTTTCCCCCACCACTTGTTTGGTGCCCCATTCTTATTGCATGTTTGAATAAGGTGTATGATGGTTGGTGCTAATGAATCACACCATGAAGAATACATCATATCCCAAAAATATTCTAGGGAATGGTCGACATCATCATTTCCCATGGCCCTAAGTAGCTCATGAAGCCAATAAGAAAGAGTGCCCCCTCTTGGAGAAATATCCTGCACATGAGTGGTAAGAAAATGCAAGTACATAGTAAATATATCATGATGCTCATAAATACAATCCTTACCATACACTTGGTTTAAATCAGTGAGGTAGCTCATGGATGAGCTCCCTCTCACACCTAATGAGTAAGGAGGTGGTGATGATAACTCTTCCCAAGAGTCATTCTTCCCCTCATCCTCCAAACAATATATGCATTTCCTCATATGATAATGAATCTCCTCCTTGAATTCTTCCCACATGAATCCCTCCAAGATATTATGGTATGCTCTAATGAAACCAATGGGATTGGAAAGCAAGATCTCATAGGCTGCATGTAGTAGTTTATCCTTGAGCTTTGAGTCTCTAGTCAAGTAGATCTGATCATGGGTATAAAAGACTCCATAAACCACTCTATACCTCCCATCTATCACTTTCCCATCAATAACCTTAAATGTGAAGAGGTTTTTGGAATATTCCACGAATAGTTGGGACTCCCAATATGGATCAAGGCTTTCCAACAATGACAACGTTGTATAAATCTGGAATGAAGCTCTTGTCACATCATAACTCTCCTCTTTGACATGTTCAATGCCAAAGCCACATGTTGGAGTACTATTACCCCACTTTTTCTGCCTCCCTTTTAGCTGATCTTGCCCAAGACAAGATTGGAGTACATGGAAGTCAACCCCCTCTTGAAAGGTATCTCTCCTCTAGAAATTCGATAGTTTGGCCAATGCATACAAGAGTGTCAATAACCTCTTGTCATATTCATAAAATCTTCCTCATGTGAGGGAGTATCATTTTCTTCCCCAAAATTATGGAGTAGCCCTTTGACACCATGCTTGTGTCATCATAGATTTCTAAATCATCATCTTTCAATGGAAATACCTGAGTGGGAGATGGCAATGTCCATATCATAAAATTGCTCACCTCTCCTTCGAACCCATCAAAGGTTCTCTGTGCTGTGCTAGCTCCTCCCAAAGCTCCTTCCCTAGCCAAATATATCAATGTTGCACCATGTTGAGAGAACTCTTTACTCATCTTCCAATCAGGGGGTCTCCCTGGTGGAATGCCTCCATGTAAAGAGACATCAAAATCTGAAGTAGACTATATAGGTGAGTGGGCTGATTTTTCCCTCCCTTCACTGCATAAACTAGTCTCCTTTTTCTGTATATAAACCCCTTGGAATAAACAAGGGTGCATGCTCCTCATCTTTTGATGTTGATCCACCTTTTCTTCTCCTCCTTTGATCAAGGTGTTACTGCCCATCACTACTGTCACATGACTCTCCTTGGGAACTTTTTGCAAGGATGCAAAAGCTCCTCCACTTGAAGCAATAGCTTCATGCCCACCTTCATGTGGGGATGGTTCTCCTCCCAAAGTGACAGCGCTATTACTTCCTTTCTGCTTCCTCCTCAACAATATTTGAGAATACCTGATCAACAATGAGAGACCCTAGATCTTAGTCTTCCCTTGAAGGATGAATGTCTATGTCTTCCTTTTGAGAAGGAATCTCTTCCTGCAATTGGGATCTTGCCCTTGACAAGGTATCATACAAGTTTTTATCCCCCTTAATATAAATTTGAAGTGGATTTGGTGCAATGGATATTTCCAACTCATGCAAATGTTTTGAATTTTTATGTTTTGCTAGCTCAATCAAAGATGTTTCAGATTGTTTTACATCAAATCTCTTCACTAATCTCCTAGTGAATCTTGCATAAGTAGCTTTATTTGTATGATTACATGAAAAATATTGATAAAACCACCAATTATAAGCCTTACCTTCAAGATTTAGCACTGCTATTCTAAGGGCTTACTCTTCTGAAACTTGATGTAGATGTAAATATGAGTTTAGCTTCTCTATCCAATCCTTGGCTGTGGATGTGGATGACCCATCAAAATTTGGTAGAAAGAATCTACCTCTTCTACTTCTGTTGTGATTGTTGGGTATTCTTTCCTCCTTGATTTGGAAAAAAAATTGGAATTTCAAGTGCTCCTTGAATATCCAAGATTGAGATTCATACTCTTGAAGATAGTCACTCAAAATATCCTCCTTGGGTGCATCTTCTTCCTCCATCTCTCTTGCAATAAATATGGGCATAATACTGAGCTATGGATCATAATGTGTGGCTACATGCTCACCCCCATCATGTAAAAATCTAGGGTTTTCTTCATATTCAAACCCCCTTGGAGATTCCCTACACATCTCCCTTCTCATATTCTTGATATCTCCCTTGATGCTTTGCATAGTTTGAAAAAGAAGCTTTGAGAAATTCTCTTCCTCCCTTCATCCAAATAATGGAGTCATGTATATGTTTCTTCTGTACATATCCTCTTCTTGTGAGAAGCTTCTCCTTATGGTGACATATTGGCTAAATGCACAGGCCGAGCCAAGATTATGCTCTGATACCACTGTAATATTCCCAAATGGGGAAGCAGCAATATATGAACACAAAACTGGAAATAATAGTGTAAATCAACACATTAACATTGGAGACCAATATGGAGTCATAAAATTATGTATTATAGCATCAAATCAATACAAAATAGTGAGCAATAAATCATATATAATGAGGAAACAAGCCTCCCATAAGAAATCATTCTCAAATATGCGCTGTTGTCACAACACAAAATGCCGGAGAGAAACTACAGGGCAGTCATATTGAATATAAATATAGATGGAGATGATAAAATGATATAAAAATATTGATATAGGCCCCAATAGATTCTAAACATATATATCTGGGCACTAGATCAAATTTCGAAGACAACCCAAGAGGGTTTCCAGAAAATGCACACAATGTACCAATGTAAGCTGCAGCCCTAGGGATGAAGATATGCTGAAACAAATAAAATGAGAAGATATGACTGAAGTTGATGTAGAAACCTATAGATCTTCTCCAATAGATCCTCCAAATGAAAGAATGGCTCCTCCACTAAAGAAATCACCTCCCAAAACAAACATTACAACTACCCCTGCAACTCCTCCCTAAAATAATGCAGATCTAGACTGGAACTGCGCTGTAGGGGATAAATAATCCTTATCCTACTACTAAATGTGTCAATAAAGCTCAAGGGGCTTCTTAACAGGCTTTCCAATGGATGGAAACCTTCTTCCACTACAAATCTAACTCTGAAGACACCGAAAATGATCCTCCACTGCTGCACCTTGCAACACAACACAATATTTTGCAGAAACTGCGCTAATAAAAAAAGTTGTAGCTTGGACTTAAGCCGGAGTGTGGAATGCTCCTCCAAGAGGCCTCTCAAGGAAAGAGATGGGATTCCCGCTCTAGAATACCCGGTGCTAAAGAACACAAAAAATTCAATTAAACAACCAGAGAATGCAAGAAGTCTAAAAAGACCACATACAAAATAATAATCCAAAACATAACCAATATGGCTACCATCCTCTTCCTTACATAATTTAAGAGATTCCTTACCCTTGGCCCCACTCAATTAGGTCATTATCTTCATGCAATCAATCTCCCTCCAAAACAACGTTATTCCTCATTTAATGTCCACTCCTCCTTAACAACGTTGTTGATTTGGTCAAAGTTGACCTATTCAACATGATCCACCCATGCTCATACTCAAAGGTTCTTTATTAAGCTGCTTAGAAGGTCTCCTTTCACACTTAAAGTGTTTTTATTGCTGCTAAGGATATTTATGGGCCTCCCTACCCATTTATTCACCTACCTAGTGACAAAATAATATATAATATTCCATTTAGCTAAAAGCTAAATTTTAGGAATATTACATCTGCGCTGTTAGCTGCATTTCCTGCCTAGTGCACTTCTTTTCTTGTAAATTTTTTGAATATATTTAATGTCTGTGGGAGGGTCAATTCTTTCTACGTAGCTGTCTATCAGTGCTTGAAGATTTTCTATTTCCTTCTGGTTGCATAGCATCTTCATACATGCCTGTAGGAATGGTTTAACTTCATCGTCCATCCTTAGTTTGTTGGAGCCTTGGAAGTAGATGCCTCATCCTTGGTAAAGTATTTGTGAGCTTCAATGAAGGTTTCTTTCCCATTTTGCAGGTCCAATCTTTCCTGTTTGATGGCATCTTTCCAAACAAGGGGTCTAGCTGCGGCTTTCTCCTCAGCTCCTCTAGTAGCCATGCCACTGCGTGTTATGACATTAATACTTGGTCCTTCATCACGCGGTTCCGCCTTAACCCTATGCACATTATGCATTATTGTCTGTTGTTTTTCCTGCATTTTTTCTATTAGTATTGGGAAATCTTCAATCACGTGATCCAATTGTCTACAATATCGTCAAGATTCTCGCGCAGGGTTCATACAGTGCCTTGCGAAGTGCCCTATTTCTCCACCATTGTAACAGATCAATTGACCTCTTCCTCGACCTACGCCTCCACCCCTTCCCCCTCCCCTGCCTCTTACTGGGGAGCCCCCTCTGCCTAAGGTAGATAGTGGTGAAGAAGGGTCAGCCTGTACCCTGTATAGGTTTCCTCGGTCTATTACTAAGTCACAGGTCTGCCAGTTATGTTCGTCATGTCCCACAGATGAGCAGAATTGAAACCATTGTTGCTTTAATTCTAGAACATAAGCACCAAGATGGGGGAAATGGTTGGTATCATGTATTCCATCTATGTGATATTTAGCGCACCATAATGTCAGACCACCTATTTCTGTAGCCTCTTTAGGACGCAATGGGCTGGGCCCCCCAGCCAACATGTAGTCTGCCAGCAGATGACACTAATCCTTGGTGTGGCCGGAAACCGTGCGTCTTATGCACCATACGTCTGGGCTAGCTTCCTTTGCCCACTCTTTCCGCAGATTCTGGATTTCAAGGTGCATTGCCTCCAGCTGTCCCTGGATCTACTATACCCCAAACTAGGCATCGTCTCTTGGCACAACTTCTAACTTCATAGAAATATCTAAGGATTTCTCTTGTATCTTAATCGCTTGCTGACCCATAGGTCCACGCAGGTGAGGTAGTAGAATGGAAATGAACCACTCATTGTGCTTTCTATCATCATACTGAAATTCCCCATCGCTGATAACCTTCTTTAACCACTGATGAGCCTCCCATATAGACTTAATGGGTCCCAATTTAAAATCTTTCAAGTTAGTCACTAGTTGAGAGTAGGACTTAGGCTTCCGGAACTATTGTTTTAAATCATTCTTAATCTATTGAATATAAGGATATGTATGCTGGCCTACGTACCCCATATACCAATCCAGGGCCCTTCCTTCAAAGGCGAGGGATAGTTGCACCCTATTTACAGCATCGCTAGCCACATTTTGCGCATTCCATACTGATTCTACAACAAACCAAAATCAGTCCATATATTCATCTCCTACACCCTTGAAGGTGGATAACTTCATGTGTGTGGCAATATCTTCTTCTAGTGGTGGTGGAGGTGTCAGGGAGTTCTTTCCCTTATGCTGAATCGAAGGTGGTGTAGCTAGAGGACTATTTCCTGTGTGCGCAGATGAATCTCTTAATGGACTGTAGATGGATCTATCCCCTTCTCAGTTGTTTCGATAGTACTTACCACTTTGTGTTGTAATTTCGCTCTGATCAAAGGTCATTCATTAAGTGTGGCTTCATAGAATGCCATTTTCACATAGTAATATTTTAATTAGAAATGGCAATGTTTGCAAGAACTTACCCCAGAATCCTTTGAAGAACCTCTGATTCACCTCAGAGTAGGATACGAACTGATCGACTGTGAATTCCATTACAAACCCTGCTAGCACGCTATCCACCCAATGATCTACCATACGGGTGATTGTGTTATCGGCCTTCTCCAACTGTTGAATCTATTCCAGAGTCCATTATGTAATATGATTGTCTTTACAACACATATGGAATTCCACTAGCCTTGTTAACCACTCCTAGAGCTCGTGCGCAAAAGTTACAAATAAAACTTCATAGACTTCGATGAAGATATATTTGTTCTTCCACTTCTCAACTGTCAGCTTCGCGTTGTGATTCTCCTTTACAGAAAATTCCTCAATTTGTCTTTCAAAGTATTCTTCAAGTTTCAGTTTCTCAGGTCTCCAATGGCCTCGTGGAATTACCCGATATCTCTCTCAAAATGATCCCGGTCTCGGCAACGGAACCATTTTTTGGCTTGAGGGGTCTTGACCCAGGTTCGAAGGTTAAGGTTTGCCAAAAAAACCCCTATACTACTGGCCCTTTCAGCAATGACCCACTTTCGCAGGCCAAGGTCTCACCCAAAGTAGTATGGGAGGGTGCTGGAACCATGTTTTCACACCCTGGGAGAGAGTAGGTAGTTAAGGAAGATTTGTGTTGCAAATATCAGGTTCACACAGAATGAGTCTATTAGCAAGATCTTAACAGTATAATCAACATGTAACCATAACAAGATACTATCATTAACAGATCTGACCTGTACATTTGCATCCACGTGAAAATCAACAGTTACCATCACAAAGCATTATAATCGTAGCTAGTTCTTAGATCACAAATACATTCAAATCTTAAATAAATAACACAGATGCACTTTAGTAATAAACACGATCAATCCAGATATCATAAAGACAATTAAAATATATTCTGCATTCATTAGTATCCAAAAACCTAATTACAACCCAAAACACAGCCCACACACACAGCCAATGGGGTTCGCACACAGCAGGACTGAGGATCTCCTTGCACACAACTAGCAGGAGTCCTTACCCAAAAAAACCCAAAACATATCTCAAAAATTCGCACGTAGCATCAATCCACATCTTGTTACCTACTAAACCCAACTATCTATATACTTATATTATCATAGCCTTCGCTATTCGATGGTCCGCAAACCATGGTTTGTGGACCCTAGGTTTACCCTTTAACCCATTACAAAACATTGGGGGCTTTGACCTGCCCCAAAACCCCTATGCAAGACCAAATATTACAAAATTATATTAAAAACGTAGCTTAAGGAGTCCCATTCCAACAATTTCCTAACTCCTGATTTTCTTTATTGATAACGACTTTGCATGTGTCAATTAGTTCCTTCTGTTCGAAAATAATGTGGATGGAATGCCATATTCCATCCACTGTCTCTATGATACTGCCCCAAATTATGAGCTTCATTTGGCCCAATATGCTAGTGGAAGAAAATTCCTTTTCTACCTTTTCCAACCTCTCAATATGCTTCTTGGATATCTCATGGGCAGTTTCTGATCTTGCCTTTTGATCCCTCGGGATGCCAATCAGTGTCTCCAACTTCTTGATCTCTTGGGATTGTAGGGTCATGCTTTCCATAGCTTTTGAAAGATGATCTATCCCATTGGATGCTCCAGCATTTTTTGGAACAACTGATGGAATTGATGATATAGGGACAACTTATAATGGGATGAGTGCCCCTCTAGTTTCTTCTTCCTTTTCCTTCAACAACTTCTCCATCTTGGTCTCCATCTGTTTGATTTGGGTATACCAATAACTAACTTCATTAATTTTTCCTTCTGTGTCACATCTTCCTCAATGCCCTTAGCTAAGGGGTCTTTTGTCACTAGCATATTGAGTTTTTTTTCTGAGGGCTACTATGTCAACATTCTTCTTCTTCAAAAGCTCCTCAACAGCTTGCACATTGTTTGGGTCATGCCCAAGCTTCACCATTAAATCTTATAGAGACTTTATCCTTTAGTATTTAGCCATGGCAGATACCCTGTCCATCTTGAGTTGTGATTGGGCGTTGGTTAAGGACGCCTGCAATTTTGACAAGCTGATAGTGGTATTTTTCAATGTTGAGGCTACCATCTCCCTGGTCTTCTTATGTAATTCCACCTGGTCAATAGGATGGATTTCCTTAGCATTGAAATTGAATGATGCTTTCTTATAATCTCCTTCTCCTTGAGGCTGTGGGACCAAAGCTTCCATAAAGTCCATCTGCATCCTCCCTTTTTCAGTGTCAAAGGCAGACAGTATCCTGCTTTGTGAACTTAAGGCCTGCTTCTAGAATTGATTATATGTATTAGTCTTCAGCACCTCATTCCTCAACTTTACCTTTTTGAATATCTCAAATACATACTTCTCTTGGCCTTCTATGGCAAGTCTGGAAGTAGATGCTTATAGACCTTGTTGCTAAACAGACACTATGGCTGATGATGTAGGTGAGGCCATTGTCTCTTCACCTGCTGATGATAACTTTGGAGTATCCATGATGTGAATGAAGGTATGCTTCTCTAATTCATCGCCTTGATCGATATCCATATGAATTTGAACCCTTTTCCTATATTTTAGCTTGAATTATTTGCTAGAGATATCAGTCACCGAAGGTGACTAGTCCTCTCTTGGCCTCTTGTTCCCTATCTCTCTGTCTGGTTCTTTACCCTTGTCTTCTTTTTCCTTTGCACTCCTCCTTTCTTATGGTGTTGGGGTCTGGATGCCTCAGGTGGATGTAATGTTCCAAATCTAGCATGCATCTAATTGGAATATTGATTTTTGTTTATCACCGGTTCACTGGATAGTGTGAGACGAGACACGCAGATAGTGGGAGGAAGATTCCTTGGTGGAAGAAACCCTAATGACTAGGACCCAAGGTTGGAGGGCTTCCATTTGTATAAAATAAGGGCAAGGCAGCCATAGAAAGACATGTTGTTGATTATTGATTTTATAGTCTGTATGACTTTGTGCTTTCTTAAACTCTTTAGTTGAGATTGTTGTGCTGCTTAGCACAAGGCATTCTTGTTTAGGAATTCCTTCTCCTTTCTTGAGAGGCCTCTTGAGGGAGCTTGTACTAAATTTCTCCACATCCAGGCTCAAGGCCAAGCCACCTCCTTCAACTACAATGTTATTTCTGCTGAAGTATAACATTGTGTTGCAGGGTGTTGCAGTGGAGGTTTCACAACACCACTTCCAGAGCTTGTTTTTCGGAGGAGGGAGCTTCTATTCCTTTGAGAGATCAGTAAGGAAGATTATAGAGTAGATTTTAGATCTTGGAACTTGGCCAACTTAATTTCCACCACCTACAATGCAATCCGTTGCAGGAACTGTTCCATTTATTTCAGTGTTGCAGAGAGAGGGTTAAAACCCTTATTTTTGAGCTAGTTTCTTTGGGAAAGGGCAAACCCTTCTCCTGGAAAGCTAGTAATAAAGATACTCATCTATTTTTTGTATTCTTCAGCTATATATATGTAGAGCTTTAGCTATACTGTGTTATTTCAGATCTAGATCTATAGATTCACTCTTTGTACTCATGCTTTCAAGGAACCCTTGCCGGGTTATCTTCATAATGTGTAAAAGGGGCTAGATATCCATTTTTCTTAGTGATTGAATAATATAACTCCATATCTGTTGTTTAATATTATATTTTTGCTGAAACCCTCACTAAATCACACAGTCATTTTCTTTATAATTTTTTCATGGTACAAGTCATGGGATTTGGGTGTTTTTAAGACATATTGAGATCATGAGATCTGTTTAACTTAGAAAAAATGATTTGTTTCTGATCCCCTTCTGAAGGAGAGGGCCATAATACATGTGCTAATGGATATAAGTGTTATTTTCCCCTGTTATAGTGTAAGTTTCTAGGAATAACATTTTATGGTCCATACTGCCACATTTCCTGACTTTGGGATAATATAGTGGAACATATTTTTGATGGCTATCTGTTCCTCTCACATTTTATGAGTTGATTTATCACTACTACTCCAGTTTAGTGTTCATGTATTTCTGCATCCCCATTTTTGGATATTACAGTGGTATCAGAGCATAACCTTGGCTCCGCCTATGGAATCTCAACCATTATGCTATCACAAAGATAGAAGAAGAAGAGAAGAAATCGAAATGATGAAGAAAATGAGCTTTGTATCATCATTTTTCAGATCCATGAAGAACCTCTCCAAGGAGGATAACCAAATGAAAGAGGAAAGTTGCAGTGAGACCTCTAGAAGGTTTCAAGAGGAGGAAGGCCCATACACTTCCTATGATCAGAAAAGAAAACCCGTGTTGCAGAGAGCTCCAAATCATTTCAATATGCCCCTTTCTTTTATAGAAGACAAGAAGCAAGGTAATAGAGGACACTTCGATTACAAAATTCTAAGTGATTACCTTGTTGAGTACAAATCTCAACCTAGAGCCTTCAAGAAGACTCTAGCTTTTCCACAATTCATTCATTTGAAAGAAGAAAGGAGAACTTATGGAAAAGGAGGAATCAAGGGCAATATGTTTCTATTGTCTACCTTTGATGGATAATCTACAACAAAATATTGGGCAAGAAAAATTGATGCATTCTTCCTACTACATCCAATGGTAGAGAGAGAGGTTGTAGAAATTGCAGTGCTACACCTTGAGGGTGAAGCCAACATTTGGTGGTTCAGCCATTTGAGTCATGCAAGAGTGAATACTTTTTCTGAGTTTACTCAAAGGTTTATTAGAGAATTTGGCAAAAAGAAACCAGAGGAGGAGAAGCCCTCACCACCATTGAAGGAGACTTGTACCAGCGTTGTCACAACCATGGAGGAGAGGCCATCTACATTAGCAGTTGGAGGTACCATCACATTGGAGGAAGTAGCTCTAGCAGCCATACAAGATGATCCCAAGTTTCACCAAGGTATGCTTAAGTTTCCATTTTCTCTTGTTTCAACAAATCTTATGGAGAGTTTTATACCATTGAATGTCCCATGGACAAAACACAATGCTAATTTAGAGCAGCATAATCTCACTGCACTGAGGAGCCTTGATGAACTCAAGGAAAGGTTAAACACTCATCCTACTAACTCATTTTTGAGATGTACACAACTCTTGGGGTTGGAGTATAGATATTTGAAGGGTGTAATGAGAATTGTTTCCTACAATGCAATGCAGAATTGTGTACTCAATAGTGAGAATGATATGGAAACAGTGGATATAGCATCAGGGAGATCAATAATGCTATCCTTGAGTAGAAATGATGATTTGGGAGCCCAGCCATTAGTGGGGCATTCTAATGATTACTCCACATGTGTAGTAGAGGATATACAAATGGTTGATGGGATATATCTTGTCTCCCATTACTATGATGGTATTCTTCATCCGGAGGATGTAAGTAATGGGCAGGAGGATAGACACTCACCATTGGTTGGGTGGGTGATGTTGGAGAGAAAGAGGTTGGAAAGCCCCTTGCAAATCTATGACATAGGGCAGCAAGAGGCAAGGCTGCATTGGCTACTTTTGAAAGAGTTTGGCCATCATATGACATATCCTTTTTCTAAGGGTGTGTGGGTGGAAGAAGCTTGGCAGGACACCTGCATCATATGGAAGCAAATATTTTGGGTGCATTACGTTGATATGATCTCCTTCATGTAATCAACATATTTTCACTTCATGATTTGTATGATGGAGGTGTTAGGGGGCAACAAGAATTATTATTGCTATGGCTTCTCTTGGGAGAGTATGGGGAAATTTTTTTCCATACTCATCATGATATTTCCAGAGAAAGGGATGGCACATTAAAGGTGCAAAGAGGCTACCCTTCAGCATTGAAGGATAAGGAGGGGCTTCCACATAGGAAGAATATTTACCCACATAGTAGCATGATAGTGGATGACTTTGGCATGTGGAATGTCAAGGAAGGGAGTCATGGAGTGACAAGAGCCTTATCACTAAGGCCAACAATTTTGTCACTCGGGAGTATGTTTCTATTGATGGAGTGTTCCAAGGGGAGTATGCATCCTTTCATGTTGCATATTTTTATGAGAATATTCTCATGGGAGGACTCATCCATGGACCTCACTTTCAGCTTACTCATTATGCATGGTATGAAATGCATTAATGTACTTATTGTTCATTTCATTGGGTATTTGCATTATCTCACCATCTATGTATAATGCATTGCTCCACAAGGGGGAAAGATTATTTTTGGGTTTCATGATCATTCTAGGACCAACACTTATGATTATAACCTTTCTCTAGATGACTTTTGGCAAGTGTGTTGTCATTTTTATACTCAGCTGATATATAATGCTGCTTACTACCACATAGTAGATGAGCAAACATGCATAACTAGTAACTTTTTGGAGGACAACTTGCCACATGATGATCTAACACAAAAGTTAGAAAGACTGCACTGTATCCATTGGAGGGACCATTGGTATAATCCAAAATTACACATAAACTTCAGCATTTTTCTGATTTGGATGCCATATGGTAATGATGTGCCATTCATTTTGTATGTGATGGTTTGGGCCAGCATGATTCATGACATGGGAGAGAGGATCTTTGGAGATCTAATCTTCTTCTTGCCACTTGAGGGAAAAATTATTGCAGCCCAAGATCAACAGCTACTCTACACTTATCATAAGTGGGTAGAGGAACAACGTGGTGTAGGATATTTTATATACCATGTTCAGTTATTCAGCCCACCTACATTGCAAAAGCCAAAGTTGGAGGAGGATTTGCATGAGTTACCATTTTGGAGGGTGGCTCATTTTGTATGGATGATAGCATGGGGATGGAGGATCCACATGGGAATGATGGTTCCTAATGCATTTCAAATCCCATGCCTCAAAGGGACATCTAGACAACACCTTATTGCCTTCTTGAGTATTTTACTTCTTCATGATGATAGCTATCAAAGCAAGTTTGCATGCTTGGGAGGGGAAATATGGAGATTTATTGATGAGACAACATCTCATTCCTTGGAGGAGTTTATCATATGTGGATGCTACAACAAGAGGAGGGGAGACTTCTCATTTCTATCCTTGTCTTTGCTTATGGACAAGCAACATTTGGGATGGGAGGACTATAATGTTCGAAATTTAGCATGCAACTAATTGGAATATTGATTTTGTTTTTATCACATAGCAGTTGAATAAATGGGTAAGGAGGCCCAGGAATAATAAAAATATGAATAAAATCCCTCATAATGGGAAAGGGAACCATCATAGGAGCTGGATTTCACACCCTCATGTGTGAAAAGGGGCATTTACATGTGGACAAGGTCAAGTTTGACAAAGTCAGTAGTGCTAGGATAGGTGGTGGAGATCATCATTAGAGACAGCACAGAGATAGTGAGAGGAAAATTTCTTGGTGGAGCAAACCCTAATGAGTTGGACCCAAGGTTGGAGGGTAAGGCAACCATAGCATTGGCTCCCTGTAATTTACAAGGGTGGCAAGAACAAACACTGCAGGGGCCACATCAAAACCACTTTCAAATCCTAGGACCTAGCCTTCCTAGATTGAGAGAGGGATCTCTCTATAAAGGTGTTTTTAATTGATATATCTTTGTGCTCTTTGTTTAAGATTTTAGGCTAGTTATGAAGTTCTAAGGAATTATTTTTTTGGGTTGGATTAATTGATAGATTGAAGGATCAATGGTGTGACTGATTGAGGGAATGTTTCAACTGAACAAATAGACTGTGAGAAAATGTCAATCCATTGGGCTATGGAGTCATAAAAGGATTTAATTGTTCATCAAATCTGCAAGGGTATTCATAGGGCAAGCTAACTACACCAAATGGATTCTTTAGATTAGGTTATGATATGTAACAATAATAAGTTGTGAAGGCAGCAAAGCTATAGTCATGTTAAGAATCTTCTAGCTCTACTTAGACAAGAAAAGCCTTTTAAGTTAACTGTTTGGAGCAAGCCAAAGGACAGGGAGAACCATAGACTTCTTCGGAAAAACTTTAATAAGAAAACCTCTAAGAAAACAATCTAGTAATTCAAGAACTACTTTCAGATAAAGAAAACATGTAAGATAACAGTGAGAGTGGTCTAAGATTAAAAAGAAATAATCTAATATACTTTTTACAAACACTCAAAAGACTATTTAAAGCAACATTTCAAGGCAGACCAGAGGGCAGGGCAAACCATAAACCTCTCTAGTTTGGACTTTAATAAGAATACCTTAAAGAAAGGTCCTAAAAACAATATCTGAAGTCTTACTCAAAGGAACATGGATTCACCATAATTTCCTTGGTTTCACTCTATTGAATCATTCCCAAGAAACAAGCTTGATGTAATTGAAAGGCAATTAAGAATCTTCCAATTAGACCTTGTAGAAGAAAACATAAATATAAAGAATACAGACAGAAATAGGGTGCTAAAACAACAAATTCTAATCTAAAACTTCTGTTTCTTTATCAGAGAAACATGGACATAATGGAAAACATAAGAGAAATAATAAGAATTTAAGAAAATTTCATCATTGATATAGCTCAAGGATCTTGTGAACGTGCTTGTATTATTGATGATCAAACCAATTACAATACTCCATGTACAATATCTCTCTGCAACTCAGAGTTTTCTTCAGTTCAGTCTAGCATTCCTCAACTAGCTTAGCAGCAGAAATCAGTCCAATAAACATCAAGTAACCAACATTTAAAATGAATCTCACATGCAATATTTATATGAAAATGAGGATGTGCTGCTAAAATAGGGTGTTTAAATGTTATTTATTACAGAGTTAATGATTTTCGACCTTTGAGACCATGCAAGGCCCAAGGCAAAAATATCTGAAAGAGTTACTCTGGAATAATAAATTTGTCTTAACTTCTGAGTTATTTAAGTTGAAATATT
Source organism: Pinus albicaulis (assembly GCA_034641835.2). Lineage (NCBI taxonomy): Eukaryota > Viridiplantae > Streptophyta > Pinopsida > Pinales > Pinaceae > Pinus > Pinus albicaulis. The sequence continues at coordinate 1,421,304,843 of CM076574.1, read as the reverse complement.
TGAATTTAAAGGCTTTGTAATAACTATTGAGCTGCTTCAAAATATCTCTGACTGTGTAATAACTGCCTGATGCCTTTATTGAAAGAAAACATGTTGTAGGTGGAAAATTTGTCTTTGGAGAAGTAATTGGTGCTTTGTTGAGTCATTCGAAGCTGTCTTTGGGTGGATCTACCTTTTTCTTAATCATAAAACTCTGTTTAGGCCTTTTGATCCTTGATTTAGCTTTTATAATCTCCTTTACTATTTTTATCCTTCATTCTGCTTTATGACTGTTTGTTTATTCATGCTTTGTTTTTAAACCTTTGACTTTCATCCTTTAATAAATGTCTTTGTGCCTAATCCTCTGTTTTATCCTTTGGTAATGAATTAGCCTTTTAATCCTTCTGTTATTCATTTTCTTTCACCGTTCCTTTGACTGTATGTATTTGTCCTTTTTGCAGGGATGTGCTCTTTGTGCGCTAGAGGGTTCTTGATCGATCAATCACCATGCTTCATTGTCGATCAAACCCTGAGAAAAGTCTTTGATCTCCTTAATCTTGGTTTAAGACCCATGGATCATCACTCAGGGTCTAATATGACTTTTACTGATTGTGGGAGGGAATAATGGGTCCTCTTCCACCATTAAAAACCTGCACAAACACAAACAAACGTTAGTTTAAGAACCTGCGGGAGGGGAAAAACTGCATTTTTGGGGTTTGGAGCTGTCGGGAGGCATGTTGAAGAGGAGGAGAGGGTGCATGTGCATGGTTTTGAATGTGAAACCTGGGGAAATTCAATCGGGTATGAATGGATTTGAATTTTGGTGTGAGGAGGAGGAAAGAGGTTTCAGAAAACTAGGGTGGTTTATCGCGCGGGTGATGAGCGATAAATGGTTTCGGGTCAATTGGACACGATTCCACTAGGCAATTGCCGCGTGGCAAGGAAAATACCGCCTATTTCACATAGGTTGAGGGTTTTAACCTTCGACGCTATTTTTCACATGAAATAGGATCTAGACCGTCAGATCTCGAGGAGCGAGATCGATGGTGCGGACATAGTTGGGGAAACAGTGAGTGGATTCGAAGGATGGGTCCTGGTGGAAAAATGGCGCAAGGTGAAAGGTCAGCGGAGTCTTAGTGGAAAGCAGGGTCCGTTTTAAATATTTTTAAAGGTTTAGGGGCTATATTAATGTTTGTGGGGGAGGTATAAGGAGAAAAGGGGCAGAGATAAAGTTATAAGGGGGAAGGGGCTAAGAATAGGCAGAGGGAATGGTCCTGTGGGGGTAGAGGGGACCGGGGGTGGAGAATGAAAGGGGCTTAAGAGAATAGCGAAAGGTAGGTATCAGCGTCATATGAGTGAGGGGCTGAGGTTTTAAGCCTAGGAGGGGCTTAAAATCCTTTTTTACAAAGAGGGCAGGTATATTATAAAAAAAGGGTTTTTATAAGGTTTTTAAAAGGCCCGATAGATTAAAAAAGTTAAATTTAAACAATGTAAAAGGGACTTTTTACTTTGTTTAATACTCTTTAGAGGAAAATGATTAATAAGGGGGGTTATGAGGGTTTTTAAGGGAAGGAATAATGGGTTTTCAGAGGGGAAAAAGGGAATGAATGAGGGTGCAAGTGGAGTGATAAAATGAGTCAAACAGGACCAAAAGATGAAGTTTTGGGAGCAGCAGGGTAGAATTTTGAGAATGCAAAAGATGAAATTTTGAGTGAATCAGTTAAGCTTAGGATGATGAAGGCAGTGAGATTTCTAGAACTCACAATGTTTCTCAAATATTGCTTCTAGAAATCTAAACTCATCATTTAGTCATCTTTTGATATCAGCAAAATTTACATATGGCTAATAGTGGCTCCAATTAGGGAGCGCAACTCCTTTAGGAGGTGTCAAGAACCTCAAAGATCAAATCTCTGGAAGAAGTAGACTAGTGCCTTGATTTGCACTTTGACAGAACTCCTTTATAACTTGATGACTTTCTACTTTGAAGAAGTGATATTTCAACATCTGAATCATAACATGATTAATTCCAACTCAACTTCTACCTACCCATCCTACTTGTTGTAACATTTTTTCTTCATTTGGTGCATTTGAATTAGCCAACCCTTGATATCATTTTCTTTGAAAATAGGAAACTAACAAATTGTACACTTATATCATCCAAGAGTTCAGATTAAGTTGATGAACTCATTTATTTCTCTACCTATTCTAACTATTTGTCAACATTAAATTGTTTGACAAATTTTCATTCTCTAGTCCAAAACAAAAATTGAAAACATAACCAAATCAGGATTGGACAATTTGATTTTTTATGAGCAGTGGTGCTTTGTAAAATTCTGCATACAAAATTTATTTTGCAGAAATTTAACACAAAATTCTGAGGGCTAAAATATGGAATTTTCTTTTTAATCCCTCTCTTCCTTTCTTAAATTAGATTTTGAGCTTTGGAACCAATTTCTTTTCCTAATATAATCTAATCTACTGATAAGCCAAGTTTAGATAGTTTGGAAAATATTCATTCACTAACCTATCAACAGAAATTTAAAACTCATCTATTCATGATTAGGTTGTATGACTGAATAAGGCTTCTCTCCTCAAGTAGTGGCATTTGGACTTGCACACTTTCAGAACTTACTCTTTTTTGGTATGGAGTTGTACCTTTTCTTTTTCTGCCCTCTTTTTCTTTGTTTTTCTATTTTTGTATTTTTTTCCTGATCTTTTCTTTAAACAATGTTATATACAATGGACAAAGCTTTAAACTTAGGCATCTCTAATGGAAATAGTGTTTGACCAACCTGCCATTGCAGGACCTCCAAAAATTTCTGTTTTGTCCATCTCTTGTAAGAAAAATACATTGTTGCCTTTGGCATAATGGATGATGTAGGGACCTTTCCACAAATTTTCAAACTTACCATGTTTTCCCTTGTCTTCTCTCCTTCAGTCCCATTTTAGCACTTTGTCACCAATGTTGAAATCATTTGCTTTTGTCCTTTTGTCAAATAGCTTCTTGATGTTTTCTTACACTAGTTGTGTTTTATTATAGACTTCCTCTCTGGTTTTCTGCAATTGTATAGTCTAATTTATCCTTCTTAACATGTCATCTTCTTCAAACTGTACTTCCTGGATCAGCTTCATGACTGGCACTCCTAGGCTTGTTGGAAAAATTTCATCTGCTCCATAAACTAGATGATAGGGAGACATTCCAATTGACTTCTTGCATGTTAACCTTTCTACCTATAATGCATGTACTAGCTTATTGTGCCATGATTTTTTATTTCCTTCCAGAAACTTTTTGATGATGTTTACCAAACTTTTGTTTGAGGATTCTGCCAATCCATTACCTTGAGGGTAATAAGCTATGGAATGACCCAATGTGATTTGATATTTGTGGAAAAAGTCTACAATCCTCTTCGATCTAAAGGAAACAGTGTTGTCAGTGATAATATTTCTAGGAAAACCAAATCTAGACAAAATATGGTTTTCAAGGAATTTAATGATGACTAGATCAGTGGCAGTTCTAGAGGGGATGGCCTCTATCCATTTTGTAAAGTAATCAGTTGCTGTGAGGATCCACTTATGTTGGGAAGATGAAGAAGGATGGATTTCCCCAATGAATTCTAGGCCCCACTGTTGGCTTGAGGGGTCCTGACCTAGGTTCGGTGTGCAAGGTTTTCCAACAAACCCCCATACTACAGGCCCTTTCGGCAGTGACCTGCTTTCACAGGTCACAGTCTCACTTGAAGTAGTATGGGTGGGTGTTGGAACTAGGTTTCCACACCATGAGAAAGGACGGGTAAGGCAAGAAGTGCTGCATTCTGTTCTGTAATTCCCAGATTACCTTGTTCCTTCGCAGGTTTAATTATGTATCTATTTGCATCCATGTGCACTAGATCTATAATTATACGATTTATATAACGTCAACACGACATTAAACAAAGTGGAATAGATCTAGATCCAAGCATTCAGTACACAGACCTTCGCAACGAAAAGACATAAAATACATAACACAACAATTATCAGCAATTCATACAACAGTACTCATAGATTCAGATCTCTAATAATCCTTTGCATTCATTCATTCATCAATATTTCCTTACAATTCCCTTCCCAACCTGCGCACACAGCAGCAGGGTCCGCACATAGCTGGACTAGGATCTCCGTGCACATAGCCAGCAAGAGTCCGTTCCCCAAAAACCAAAACAGATAGCTTAAACAATGGATCGCATCAATAGCTCATCAATTCCTATCCTTTACAATCCAAAATGCATCTCTATTTATAACAATCTAGCCTCAACTTTCCTATGGTCCGTAACCCATGGTTTTCAGACTCCTAGTTTATCCTTTGACCCATTACAATACGTTCGGGGCTTTGACCCACCCCAAAACCCCTGTGCTATACTAAATATAATAAAAAATAATCAAAATGGACCAGTTTTGTAGCTTGTTAGGAGACACCGTTCCAACAGTCCCCCAACACAATCTTGTGACTCGTCCTGAGTCACCACACTGGTGCGGCTTCTATTTGCACGCGCAAAGTAGCCAGATTGCTTACAAGTGGAGGGAGTATGTCCTGAATTTGGGCTGTAGCTTGTTGCACAATATTGACCAGCGCCAGAGAGGTAGGTCCATCTGTATCCGCAGCAACCTGTTCTAACATCCAATGGAGGCATGCGATGGCAAATTGAGCATCGTGTGCAAGCTGGAGTGCGGTATTAAACCAGGGCTTCAACCATTTTCAAACAACTTTCTTGGAGTGGCAAGGGTCCTCAATCTTGTCCATGGCGGCTAGGCGCTGCGTGGATACGGGGGAAGGTGTGGAGGCTAGGACTTGCTCCATAACAGCTTATGCTTGTTGTAATTCCTGTTGGACATGCTAAAGCGTGGAATGGTGTTGTACAGCCGTCCATAGCTGCGTAGCTATTTTTGACCAATTGAGCTCCCTGCGCCAGCTGCTCCTAAATAATATGCGTTGCATCAGTGACCATGGAAATCCGCTGGGCTCGTACTTCTGGATGCATGTCATACTGTTGTCGTCTGTCTCGGTCACAGCAGCGAACCTCTCAGAACACTTTGGAGGATAGTCCTTGTAACTCTGTACTAGATAGCTGTGCTAAGTCTACTTGAATGTCCCCAGTAATTGGGTCGGGAGTGCAAACTATGGAAACGTGAGGGAGTGAACATACATTGCTTCTAGTGGGCGGCGTTCAGAAATGGTGGAGAAGTCGCAGCATGTCTCGGTACTGCAACATTCCCACTGAGCGTGGTTCATAGATAATCCTTTATGTCAGAAGCTCGTGCTCACTCCTATTACTTCACTCAGCATCCCTAGGTCCTCTTAATAGTTCCTTTGGCGGGTTGGGGTCCATATCTTTAACAGAGAGACGAACGTTATATAAAGTATGGATGAATACAAAAAACCAAAACGCAGATAGCCAAAGCCTATTGAAGGGTGAATAAAAAGCCTGACCCAAAGTTTTCCAGCCATCCGCGCCCCAGCCTAAGCTATTTAATGGCGAGGTAGCTCGTGTGTGGCAAGTACCCTCGATCTTTCGGACCGTGCTTATCATAAATGGCGATATTGATGATCTGCTGCCTTTTTTTCGTGCTTGCAAGTGTCTTTTCTTATTAATTTGGGATGTGCTGAAGGTTATCCTTCGTGCCCAAGGTCATGTCCATGGAATGTCATACCATGGATGACACTTGTAAGTCGTTTGCATACCTTGAATGAGGGTTGACACGAGGTGTACCTACAAGTTGATCAACAGTCTTTTCGAGGCCTTTACTTTGTTTGTGGGTGGGACGTCTTTGTGTGAGAAGGCTGCGTCATATGTCCTTATGTTATTTATTACTTGAGATGTTTGCATATTCTCTCGGATATACATGGTTGTAGACAGATCCATAATCCTATGCGTGCTTAGGTCAGTGGTACCCTGGTAAGTTTGGTCGGGCAAGGGTCGATCACACCCTTGAGTGTTGTACATCAGCATGTATCCGCATAGGTTGACTGACCTTGGAGCCCATCTGGCCACTCGGGTTTCTATACAAAGGATCACCCTACTCTAATACTTCCCCTGAGTAAATAATATCGGTCCCTGCGTTCTGTGGGAATCTTAGGTTCCTCAGGCTACTGATTATCACCTGTGTTCTTCTAGCAGGGCAAGGTTCTTTCTGTGGTAGAAATGCGATGGAAATTCCTGATGGTCTGAAGGCTTCAAAGCGCCAAAACCTCATGCAACCGACCTTTCCAGTTCTCCAGCTCCTCATCGGAGTCAGAAAAACATTCATTGTCCTTTTCCCAATAAAGCATTCCTTCATCTGTGGGGTTAACCGATCTTCATCTTGTGCAATTATCTTATAAATGTGATCTAATTCTTCCTTTTCATAGGTTGGCTCTTATACCATGCACCTTTTGCTGGATCGAGTGGTACTATGACACGCGTACCTTTGTTTTTGAACACCATGCTACGTTTCTTGAGATTGATGACCCCCCCCATGCCTATTGCCCAGTCTAGCCTGAGGAGTGCAGGGTAGGGGTCTGTGTCTTCAACTATTTCTATTACTTAAAAATTAGCTAGGACCCTGACCCTTGCAATGTCAACCATGACTTTCAGTAACCTACCTAGAGGGATGATTTTCTGTTGATTTTCCATTCACAGCTGGATATTGGACCATTCCAATTTATGTTCTCCCATTCGTTGCCACGTTTGTTTTGGTAAGAAGTTGGCATCCGATCCGAGATCTAAGATAACCTGATCCATTTCATAGTCTCTGATCTGTGCAATTAATCACATTTCTCTCCCGGTGCGTTTCTTATAGTTGTACAGTTTGTGTACATCCTTGGTCTCAGGGATCAAATTGGGCCGAGCTGCATAGGTATTCAGTAATGCTAGGAGATTTCCTACGACCTGTGGATTCCTTAGCATCTTCAGACATGCCTTTAAAAAGGGCTTAATTCCTTCTTCGACCTGAGGCTGCACAAGGGATGCCAATGGTGCTTTTTCTTTGCAAGGCACTCATTTCTGAGGGGCAAGCCCTTTTTTGTTTCCCTAGGTGGCCAACCTGCTACGTGTCATGACTTTTACACTTGGATCCGCCTCCCTTAGCTCATTTTTAACCCTATGTACGTTCTGCGTAGGGGTAGGCTTCTTTTCCTGCATCTTGGCTATTAAAATTGGGCAGTCTTCTACGTCATGGTACAACTGTCTACAATATTTGCATGATGGCCTGGTGGGATTAGGGCGTTCTCTGGCAAAGTGACCTATTTCTCCACAGTTATAATAGATTAGCTAACCTCGTCCTCGGCCTGTGCTTCCTCCCCGACCTCCTATGCCTCAGGCCGGTGATCCTCCAAAGTGCGTAGCAAGTCTTGGCGATGCAGGGTCCGATTGCACCTAATATAAGTTCCCACGATCCATCATTAAGTCGTATGTTCGACAGTTCTGCTCATCATGTCCCATTGATCGGCAGAATTGACACCATTGTTGCTTTATTTCTGGGACGTATGCACCCAGCCAAGGGCAATGGTTTGTATCATGTAGGCCTCCTACTTGACAATCATCATACCATAGTGCAGATCCGCTTGATCCTAGTCACAACATGACAAGTTCCCTACTTGCCCCTGGGCATAGCGGACTAGGCCCTCCGACTTGCATATAATCGGTCAGCAGAGGGCACTGATCCTTCGTATGGCCAGACGCCCGGCAATGTATACACCAAAGATTTTCAGATATGTCCTTTCCTTGCTCTTTTTGCAGGTTTTGTATCTCCATATGCATAGCCCCAAGTTGTTCCTAGATTTGTTGTACCCCTGCTGACGTATCCTCTCGGGGTGCAGCTTCTAATTTCATAGCGACTTCCATATCTTTCTCCTGTGATTCAAAGGTCTGATGAATCATCGGTGTACGTATGTGAGGTAACAACATGGTGATGAACCACTCCATATGTTTTTGATCATCATACTCGAACCCTCCTTCCCTAATTTCCTTCTTCAATCGTTGATCAACCTCCCTTACTAACTCAGATGCACCTTGTTTGAAGTCCTTTACTTCTGCTACTAGCTGGGAATAAGATTTCAGCTTCTGGAATTTTTGCTTAAGAGCATCCTTGATATCTTGAATGGAGGCGGTCCCATTCTGGGCAACATATCACATATACCAGTCCAGAGCTCTATCTTCGAATGGTAAAGACAGCTGTGCCCTCTTGATCGTGTCACTTGCCACATTCTGCGCAGTCCAGATAGAGTCTGCCATGAACCAAAACTAGTCCATATCCTCATCTCTTACCCCCTTGAAGGTAGGTAGTTTTAAATGCGCCGCCATATCACTGTCTAGGGGGGGTGGCGGTATAGGCGAATTCTTACCTTTGCGCGTCTGAGGTGGCGATGCAGTTGGGGGATCTTGCGCAGCTGGTTCCTGCAATGGATTGTAGGCAGATCTCCCTCCGTCAAGGTTGGTCTGATAGTATTTACCACCATAGGTCACGCTCCCATCTAGATCCGAGGTCATTCAGTCAGTATGAGTACACAGAATGCTCTTTTCACATAGTAATTTCTTGATCAGCAATGGTAATGTCCTCAAGATGTTTCCTTAGAATCCTCTAAAAATACATCGTTCGGCTTCAGAGTATGACACAAACTGATCAATGGCAAATTCTGTCACAAATCCTCCCAGCACACTATCCATCTAGTGATCCACCATGCGTGTGATAGTATTATCAGTTTTCTCAAGATGTTCGAGCAACTCTGGGCTCCACAAAGTGACCTGCTCATCCTTCCAGCACTTCTGGAATTCCACCAGTCTAGCCAGCCACTCTTGGATTTCAATCACAAAAGTCACAAATAATATTTCATAACTTTCAGTAAGGACATACCTATTTTTCCACCTTTCTGCCGTTAACTTCTGATGCAAGAGCATCGGGATTAGCCAGCAATGTGAAGATTTGTTCATATGTTGTGGCTAAACAGAGTGAAATTCATTGACTGTTTGGGAAAATTTAGTTTTACTGAGAAGGTTGGACTTCTCAAATAATTAGTTATTGTAATAAGTGAGATTGTCTGATTTTAGATTATAGATAAGATTTGTTTGTATAGATGTGGTGAGAAGCTACAAAATAGAATATTTTTGTTGATCTATAAAAAAAATAGGAAATTGCTGTTAGATATTTTAGGAAAATATCTCGAGTTAATGAAAAAAAAAGGAGTAAAATGTTGATAGAGGAGATTCTTTAGAGATTAAGTAAGGCTTGGAGTGGAGCGAGAGCTTAGAGTGTGGAGTGAATTGTGTTTTTTTGTAACAGTGTATAACAGAGATCATTCCTTGTGTAATAAGGCTAAAGGCCGAGACTTTGTTGTTGTTTGTTCTAAATATTATGCATAAAATTTTTTTTGTGTGCATAATCGAATGATGGATTGGGGAGATTGGAGCATTGTTTTTTTTCTGTGTAATTGACTGAAATAGGTGTGGGCCTATGTTTGTTTTAATTTCAATTGTATGAAACTCCGTGTTAATGTAAATCAGATAATAGTTGAGATTGTGCGTGAAAAAGTCTTTAACACAGAGAAATGGCATAAAAAGACTTCGCAGAACCTTTGAGAAGAGTTGAATTAATATATATATCAGTTTTGGGATTAGTCGGGTCCATTTAACTCATCGCATCGGGCCGAGGAGAGGAGTTCACATATCATGTCATATAACAATGGAACCGGACGTGAAGTGTATTAAAATTTGTTTGAATTGAGATCGGGTCCGGGGTAATATCGCATCACTGACGGGAAGGCAACTTTGAAGCTCAGCGAATTGAGTTTTCTGATAAACTTCGCATCAGAGTTCTGGAAGTTGCCAATAGTTGGTAGTGACATCAATCATAGTGATTTTCGATCGCGATTGATATCGCATCGGAGCACATTGGAGCGTGGAGTGCATTGGAGTTGTGAAGTTATATTGATATCTCATCGGAGCATGGTAAACACCAAATCTTGTGGCATATTGCAATTCACCGATTAGTGAAACTGTTTAAAGCCGTTCGATCGACTAGATCTCGGCTACTGTGATATATATATGAAACTGTTATAAAAAGAGTTCAATGCAATTTTAATGTTATAAAGGGTTATATTGGGATCGGAAGGAGAACTGATTTTTTTTTTTAAATTTATAAAAGGACTTCGGTTCCGATCTATTAAAAGGGAGATTATTGATTGCGGTGATCCATTGTGGGTGTTCATTAAGAATCCAGTGTTGCCGCTGCGTTAAATTTTTGGTATCAGGGCAGAAGAAAGGGGTATTTGCAGCGAAAATGCCACCAAGAAGAGGAATTGGTCGAGGAAGACCAGAACCAAATGAAATTCTGCTAGAAGAAGTGTGGAATTTGCGTGCACGAATGGACACAATGGAGACAGCCCAAAGAAGAGCACCTGATGATGGAGCTGAGAGTTCTTCAGAAGAATCTGATGCAGATGTGGAAGTAGAAGAAGACAATGAAAATGTCAAATTCATCAAGATGCTGGCAAAATTTGGAAGCAAACCCAAGATGGAGATTCCTATGTATGAAGGGAGTATGAATGCAAAGGAGCTTATGGATTGGATCAGATCCATAGATCAATACTTTGACTATGAAGAGGTTGAGGAGAATAAGAGGGTGAAGTTTGCAGTCACTAGATTGAAGGGTCATGCATCCATATGGTGGGACGAGGTACAGACATCAAGAACAAGGAAAGGGAAATCTAAGATCAAGCAATGAGATAAAATGGTAAGTAAACTGAAAGCCAAGTTTTTGCCTAAAGACTATCATTTGAATCTTTTTAAGCAAATGCAAAATATGAAGCAGGAAGGAATGTCTGTTAAGGAGTACACAAAAGAATTTTATAGATTGAGTATCAGAATAAGGCATGTAGAATATGATTTGGAGAAAATAGCTAGATATGTAAATGGGCTAAGGTATGAAATACAAGATGAGATTAGCCTGTTAAGTCTGAAAATTGTTGAGGATGCCTATCAAGCAAGTTTGAAAGCAGAGGAGAAAATACTGAGGAGAAAAAATCAAAGGAACAGAGGAAAGAGCTCAGCGAGAGGTAGAGGAGCTACTAGATCTAGAGGAACACAACATCAGCATGAAGTAGGAAGTTCAAGTGGTAGATCACCATAGACGGGTGAATATTGTAGAGGAAAATTCGCGCCTAGAGGAAGAGGGTGAGGAAGAGATGTTAGGTGTTATACCTGTGGAGAATGGGGACACATGTCAAGGGATTGTACTCATAACAAATCAACAAGCCATAGGGGTGCAAATGTGGCTGAGGCAGAGCCAGAACCACCTCGACTTGTGGAGAAAGAGGAACCACCTGAAGAAGGTGAATCATTGCTACTTAGAAGAACTTTTCTTAGATTAGAAAAGGAGACTGGAGAACCTGCGCAAAGGAATAATTTGTTCAGAACTACATGTAAATCAAAGGGTAAGTGCTATAAGGTTATAATTGACAGTGGGAGTACTGACAATCTTGTGTCCACAGATATGGTGGAAAAACTTGGGTTAGCAGGGACGGCGCATCCTGCACCTTATAAAGTGTCTTGGCTACAGAAGGGCCATCAAGTCATCATGACAGAGCAATGTAATGTGGAAATGCAGATCGGCACATACAAAGACGTGATCCTATGTGACATAATGCCCATGGATGTATGTCATGTGTTATTGGGGAGACCATGGAAATTTGATCAGAAAGTGATTCATGATGGGAGAAGGAACACATATACTATAGAGAAGGACGGAATTAAACACACGTTGCTGCCAGTGAAGAATGATGTGGATAAAGGACTGCCTGAGAATAATATTATGCTGATAAGTGGCAAAGAATTGTTACAGGAGGTCGATAAAAGTGAGGAGGTTCATTTCACTATCGTAGGGAGGCCCAAGGTAATCTTAACCACTACGAATTTAAATGATTTGCCTGAAGAAATTTAAGTGGTGTTAAATAATTTCATGGATATCATCGTTGATGAATTACCGAATGAATTACCACCGATTAGAAGTGTGAGCCACCATATCGACTTAATACCAGGAGCAAGTCTACCTAATAAAGCTACGTATAGACTAACTCCCCAGGAAAACGCAAAAATTGCAAGGCAAGTACAGGAACTGATGAACAAGGGGCTGATTCGAGAGAGTCTGAGCCCGTGTGCTGTGCCAACGGTACTTAGTCCGAAGAAGGGAGGAGAATGGCGCATGTGCACCGATTCCAGAGCTATCAACAAGATAAAAATCAGGTATAGATTTCCTTCGCCCAGAATTGATGATTTAATGGACTGTTTAAGTGGATCCAGGTATTTCACTAAGATAGATTTGAAAAGCGGGTGTCATCAGATCAGAATTCGAGAAGGTGATGAATGGAAAACGGCTTTCAAAACAAATAGTGGACTGTATGAGTGGTTAGTGATACCTTTTGGGTTCACTAATGCACCCAACACATTGATGAGACTAATGAATGAGGTCTTGAAAGAATATACAGGTAAATTTTTTGTTGTTTACCTTGATATATTCTGGTTTTTAGCAAAAGTAAAGAGGAACATTTGGAACATCTGAAGTTAGTCCTGAAAACTCTACAGAAAGAAAAACTACTAATCAATTTGAAGAAGTGTAGTTTTATGAGGAGCTGGTATACTTGGGATTTTTGATTTCCAAATAAGGCTTGAAAATGGATCCAGAGAAGGTACAAGCAATCAAGAACTGGCCTACTCCTAGAAGTGTATTTGAGGTAAGAAGTTTCCATGGACTTGCTAGATTTTACAGGAAATTTATAAAATGGTTTAGTCAAGTTTGTGCACCAATCCTTGAGACAATTAAGGAGGTAATCCAACCATTTTGATGGATAGAAGCAGCTGGCAGGAACTTTAATCTGCTGAAAAAGAAGATAACAGAAAATCCAATTCTAGCATTGCCCAATTTTGAGAAAGTCTTTCAAGTAGAAACCGATGCAAGTGGAGAAGCAGTTGGTGCGGTACTGAGTCAAGAGCAAAGACTGATAGCATATTTCAGCAAGAAGTTAAATGATGTGAAAAAGAAATATTTTTCCTATGACAAAGAATTTTATGCTATTGTGCAGGCATTAAAAAAGTGGAGGCATTACTTACTGCCAAAGGAATTCATCTTATATTCAGACAATCACGCTTTGCAGTTTATTAATAATCAGCCAAAGCTAAATCAGAAGCATGCCAAATGGGTGGAAATTCTACAAAGTTTCACTTTTGTAATAAAGCATAAAAGTGGTAAGTCTAATAAAGTAGCAGATGCATTGAGCAGGGTAAGTTTCCTTTTGCAAGAATTTAAAGTGGGTGTTGTAGGTTTTGATGAAATGATAGAAATGTACAAGGATGATGAGGATTTTAGAGACATCTACGCAACAATTCATAATCCAGTGAGCCATAACAGAGGTCAATGGATGGACTACCTTATTCAAGGAGGCCTGTTAATTAAAAGCAACAAATTATGTATTCCTAAATGTTCCATGAGAGAGAACATAATTAAGGAGAAGCATAGTGGAGGGTTATCTGGTCATTTTGGACAAGATAAAACCTTCGCTCAGGTGAATGCTTTTTATTACTGGCCTAAAATGCAAACTAAAGTTAAAAAGTTTGTTGAGAAATGCAGGTTATGTCAATATGCCAAAGGAAGGAGTCAGAATACAGGTCTATATCAACCATTTCCCATACCAGGTCGACCATGGGATGCAGTGAGTATGGACTTTGTTCTGGGTTTACCAAAAACTCAGAGAGGAAATGATTCTATTTATGTTGTAGTAGACAGATTTTCGAAAATGGCACATTTTATTTCTTGTAAGAAAACTAATGATGCAACACACATAGCAAATTTATTCTTTTAAGAGATTGTAAGATTGCATGGTTTACCTGTAAGTATTATATCAGATCGAGATACTAAATTTGTAGGGCACTTCTGGAGGACACTTTGGAAGAAATTGGGGACTAAACTCAGTTTTAGTTCAGCATACCATCCTCAGAAAGATGGAAAAACTGAAGTAGTGAATAGAATCTTGGGGAATATATTAAGAAGTTTGGTATATCAAAATCCCAAACAGTGGGATTTGGCATTAGCTCAAGCTGAATTCGCTTACAATGATACACCAAATAGAAGCAATGGAATGAGTCCATTTCAGATTGTATTTGGAATGCATATGAGAGGAGTATATGAACTTAGGGACTTGGAAAAATAGGAATCTAGGAGTGCAAGTGCTGAAGATTTTGTTGAACAAATCCAGAAGCCACAGGAAGAAGTCAAAGGTAAATTTCAGGAAATCAGCAGTAGATATAAGCAAAGAGCAGATCTGAAAAGAAAAGAAAAAGAGTTTCAAGTAGGAGATTTAGTCATGGCATATCTGAGAAAAGAGAGATTTCCTACAAAAACTTATAACAAACTGAAAATGAAGAAAATAGGACCTTGTAAAATCATAAGGAAATTTTCAGCCAATGCATATGAGATTGAGTTTCCAAAAGGAATCAGAATATCCCCCATTTTTAATGTTGCATACTTATATCCATTCAAAGAGGAAGAAACCGAGTTGTAGACTGAAGTCACAGGAGATGAAGTTCGAACTGTAGACTGGGAGGAATAGGTACCAAAAGCATCCAATAAGGAAGTTGAAGCTATCTTGGATCAAAGAATATCCAAGAAAACTTGAGGGCAGACATATTTCCAGTATCTTGTCAAGTGGAAAGAGTAGCCAATGGAAGATTCTAGTTGGTTAATAACAGCTGAACTACAGAACTATGGAGTAAATCCTGAAAGTTTGAAGGACAAATCTTTTCTTCCCCGGGAGTCTGATGCAGGAGCATCGAGATTAGCCAGCAATGTGAAGATTTGTTCACATGTTGTGGCTAAACAGAGTGAAATTCATTGACTTTTTGGGAAAATTCAGTGTTACTGAGAAGGTTGGACTTCTTAAATAATTAGTTATTGTAATAAGTGAGATTGTCTTATTTTAGATTAGAGATAAGATTTGTTTTTATAGATGTGGTGAGAAGCTACGAAATAGCAGATTTATGTTGATCTATAAAAAAATAGGAAATTGCTGTTAGATATTTTAGGAAAATATCTCGAGTTAATGAAAAAAAAGGAGTAAAATGTTGATAGAGGAGATTCTTTAGAGATTAAGTAAGGCTTGGAGTGGAGCGAGAGCTCAGAGTGTGGAGTGAATTGTGTTTTTTTGTAACAGTGTATAACGGAGATCATTCCTTGTGTAATAAGGCTAAAGGCTAAGACTCTGTTATTGTTTTTTCTAAATATTATGAATAAAAATTTTGTTGTGTGCATAATCGAATGACGGATTGGGGAGATTGGAGCATTGTTTTTTTTCTGTGTAATTGACTGAAATAGTTGTGGGCCTGTGTTTGTTTTAATTTCAATTGTATGAAACTCTGTGTTAATGTAAATCAGATAATAGTTGAGATTGTGCGCGAAAAAGTCTTCAACACAGAGAAATGGCATAAAAAGACTTCGCAGAACCTTTGAGCGGAGTTGAATTAATATATATATCAGTTTTGGGATTATTCGGGTCTGTTTAACTCATCACATCGGGCCGAGGAGAGGAGTTCACATATCATGTCATATAACAATGGAACCAGACGCGAAGTGTATTAAAATTTGTTTGAATTGAGATCGGGTCCGGGGTAATATCGCATCACTGACGGGAAGGTGACTTTGAACCTCAACGAATTGAGTTTTCCGATAAAATTCGCATCGGATTTCTGGAAGTTTCCAATAGTTGGTAGTGACATCAATCACAAAAATTTTCGATCGTGATTGATATCGCATCGGAGCACATTGGAGCGTGGAGCGCATTGGAGTTGCGAAGTTATATTGATATCGCATCGGAGCATGGTAAACTCCAAATCTTGTGGCATATTGCAATTCACCGATTAGCGAAACTGTTTAAAGCCATTCGATCAACCAGATCTGGGCTGCTGCGATATATATATATGAAACTGTTATAAAAATAGTTCAATGTTGTTTTAATGTTATAAAGGGTTATATTGGGATTGGAAGGAGAACTAATTTTTTTTTTTAAATTGATAAAAGGACTTCGGTTCCGATCTTTTAAAAGGGATATTATTGATTGCGGTGATCCATTGTGGGTGTTCATTAAGAATCCAGTGTTGCCATTGCGTTAACTTCTCACTGTGATTTTCTTTTACTACGAACTCCTGGATCTGTCTTTCGAACCAGTCCTCGATCTCTTTTCTTTCAGGCTTCCAATATTCTCTTTTCATTACCCGATTCCTCTATCAGACTTCTTCCGGTCCCAGCAACGGAAACATTTGTTGGCTTGAGGGGTCTTGACCCAGGTTCGGTGTGCAAGGTTTGCCAAAAAACCCCTATACTACTGGCCCTTTCGACAGTGACCTACTTTCGTAGGTCACAGTCTCACCTGAAGTAGTATGGGTGGGTGCTGGAACCAGGTTTCCGCACCTTGAGAAAAGAAGGGTAATGAAAGTAGAGTTGCGTTCTGTTCTGTAATTCCCATATTACCTTGTTCCTTCACAGGGTTAATTATGTATCTATTTGCATCCACGTGCACTAGATCTATAATTATATGCTTTCTATAACATCAACATAGCATTAAACAGAGTGGAATAGATCTAGATCCAAGCATTCAGTACACATATCTTCAAAGCGAAAAGATAGAAAATACATAACGCAACAATTATCAGCAATTAATACAACAATACTCACAGATTCAGATCTCTAATAATCCTTCGCATTCATTCATTCATAAATATTTCCTTACAATTCCCTTCCCAACCTGCGCACACAGCAGCAGGGTACGCACACAGCTGGACTAGGATCTTAGCGCACACAGCCAGCAGGAGTCCATTCCCCAAAAACCAAAACAGATAGCTTAAACAACAGATCACATCAATAGATTATCAATTCCTATCATTTACAATCCAAAATGCATCTCTATTTATAAAAATCTAGCCTCAATGTTCCTATGGTCCGCAACCCATGGTTTTCAGACTCCTAGTTTACCCTTTGACCCATTACAATACGTTTAGGGCTTTTACCCACCCCAAAACCCCTGCGCTATACTAAATATAATAAAAAATAATCAAAATGGACCAGTTTCGCAGCTTGTTAGGAGACCCCGTTCCAACACCCACTATTGAAAAGGAGCTTCAACAGAAATAGGATGCAAAGGTAAGGGTAAGAGTTTTCTTTTGCCTTCAAATTTTTGACACTTGTGGCAGACAACTACCAATTGATGGATGTCTTGGAAGAGGGTGGGCCAATAATAACTGACTCTAAGGATTTTGTTGACTGTTATTTTCCAATAGAGATGGCCTCCACATTCCCCTTCATGAAACTCATGCTTGATCTTCTCAGCATCATTCTCAGGCAAACATTTAAGCAATACACCACTAGCATTTTTCCAATATAACCATTTATCTACAATGCAGCAATTTACAACTTTTAATTTCAAAAATCTTGCCTTTGTCTTAGATAAACCAGGAGGAACATTAAGATAGAAAAGCACATATAAAATATCATCATACCAAAGTGAATTCAACAATACTTCTTCAACATGAGGGGTTGTGCATTCTTCTTGTTCTTCTAAAACATCAACCATATTCATATCTAAGGTTTTGAGATTTGATTCAGCCATAAGTTTGGCAAGTCCTCATCCTTTGATCAATTTAGTGGGTCTGATTTCTAAATAATACTCTAATATAACATCAATCCACTTTCCTCTTTTGCCATCAAGATCTTGTGTTAAAATATCTTTGACAAATATGTGTGGAATTAATGCAATGATGTGTGAGTGTAAAATGTAAAATCTGAAATCTTTCAAGGCCTTGATTAAGGAAAAAGCCTACTTTTCCATTATGTTGTATTGTAGAGGTGCATCTCTTAAAGCCTTGCTGAAGAATGCAATGGGTTGCTCTTTCCCTTTTATGTTTTTCTAAAGTAGGACAACAGAAACTGTGTGTTCTGATGAAAAGGAGAAAATGAAGAAATCTTTATTAAAATCAAGACTGATTAGAACTGGTGTTTGGGTGAGTGCTCGTTTAACCAGTTCAAAGGATTGCTGTGCTTCGATGGTCCATTTAACTCCTATTTATTTTTTCAGCATATTTGTAATGTTTCTAAGGATTTCAGCAAGATTTGGTATGAACCTTCTTAAGAAATTAATATTTCCAATGAAAGATTGCAGTTCTTTGATATTTCTAGGGTGATTTGCAATATTCCTTCAATCCTTTTTGGGTCTATTTTTATTCCCTCTTCAGAGATGATATCGCCTAGAAGTTTTCCTTCTTGGAGGCCAAATAGATTTTTCTTGGGGTTTAAGGATAAAACATACTTTCTGCACTTCTCAAAGAATTTTCTTAGGTGAGCAAGGTGTTCTTAATCTATTTTGGAATAGACAGTGATGTCATCTAAATATATCACAATGAAGAAGCCCATCTCTTCTGAGAAAGAAATATCCATGGCTCTTTAGAATGTGGCACTAACATTCATTAAACCAAAGGGCATTTTCACATACATGAAAGTTCCCCAAGGTGTAGTGAAAGCTATTTTAAGTTGATCATCAGGATGTGCCAGCACTTGGTTGTATCCTGAAAATCTATCTAGCAAAGAAATCCTCTTAGAACCCACTACCCTCTGTAAGATATGATCCATTTTGGGCAAGGGGTAATTGTCCTTTAAAGAGGCTTTGTTTAAGTTTCGAAAGTCTATACAAAGCCTTATTTATCCTTTTTTCTTCCTCATAGATACAATATTGGACACCCATTCTGAGTATCTCACCGAGACTATGATTCCAGCATCATACATTTTCTTGATTTCTTTCTCAACCAGAGGTAACTGCACAGGTTTTATTCTACACAATTTTTGTCTAAAAGGTTTTTGGTTTTCTTTGAGGGCTATATTATGCTGAATTATCTCTGTATCATATTATTTTAAGTCCTCATAACTCCAAGAAAAAACATCAGAAAATTCTCTAAAAAGATCAAGATATTTTAGCTTTATATGAGCTGGCAGTGTTTTGGATAATTTGATCATTTTGGGTTTTAGTTCACTGCCTATATTGCACTCTTCTATTTCAGTTTGAGTGGGTTCCATTTTTGGCTTTTTGGCAACATCATTAAAGTCAAACAATTTTTCTAGAGGCACCAGTCTCTTTGGCAAGTTATCAGTGTGAGACTGCAACACTTCAAAATATTCTTGTTCTAAATCAGTGCTCAGTTCTATTTTCTATGGGTGTTCTTTAGTTAACAAATTTATATCAATAAGATTTATATCAACAATCTTAGGAGTTTCTTCTCCATAATTTTTTTCCTCAGTAGGACAGTCTTCTTCATACTCTGAGTCTAAATTTGGCATTTCAAACACATTTCTGGACTGTAGGAAATCATCTATCTGCTTATCTCCTTCAAATACTTGCCAATATTTGATATTATCAGGGACTTCTAGTCTGTACTTAACTTGGACTTTGTATTTTTTTCTTTCATAAGTTTTTTGACATGTACTAGCAACAAATGCTAAAACATTAGCAAGAATGTTTTGGTTCCTAGGGACAAAGTTAAGCTAATATTCTATGAATTTTTTCAAGAGGTCAACAACATCATCTCTATATGCTTGTAATCTTGAATGCTTGGAAGTATATTCTCCATTTACTTGTTTAATAATCAGTTATGAGTCCCCATGAACAGTTATTCTCTTGGCTCCTAGTTTTTTCAATAATTGCAGTCCTAAGAGAAGAGCCTCATATTCGGCTATGTTATTTGTGCATTGAAAGTTTAGTTTGTATGAATGGCCCTCAGCATGATTATTTTCTGTATTATGTAACCATATGCCTGCTCCTGAACTATTTTTGCTACAAGACCCATCAAAACTCATACTCCAAAGAGGTTTAATTTCAGATTTGTTATTAAAGTCATTTCTATCCTCTTTGTCCTGTTTATTGTGGCTGTCACTATGCTGTTTTTTAGGATCTGTATTATGTTCATTTTTACTTTGTTCTTCAAGGTTTTGACTATGTTGAGTTTTATTTTGTTTGTCATGATCAACCCTATGTTGGTGGTTGGTTTGTTGCCTATGATCTTCATTATGTTTGTTGTGATGTTTTGAGCTAGCAAACTGTTTTGGTTGTTTCGCCTTTCTTTCCTCTTTTTCTATTGTTGGTTTGTCATCCCCTCCTCCTTGCTCATTAATATTTTCATCATTGTAAATAATGACTGAGTCAAGTTATGTGTGAATAGAATAAATCGGGAAGTTGTTTGGTTTTTCTTGACTACTAACCATGTATTTCATGTGTGTTTCCCTATATAGTCTTCTTAGATGACTAAATACAGGGATGGTTGCATAAGTCATATCCATTTGTAGGGTACCTTGGAGTTTAGCACCCCATGACCTTGAAAGGAGCATGCCATATTTAGGAGGTATATCAGCCACTACAATGTCCATCACTAAGCTCTTGGCTGGTATTTGTGCTAAGTTGACACATAAATCTTTGATCAGGCCTAGACATTTAACTCTACTGGAATTAGAGTATAAATCTTTGTAAGGTCTAGTTATCTCAAGGCCAAGTCTCTCCATCACTACTTTAGGGATAAGTTTGTGGGAGGCTCCTGAGTCAAGAATGGCATTGTGCAAAAAATTATCATGGATGTTTAGAATGACATAAAAGGGAGGAACACCTCCTTCTTGAAATTTCCCTTCTACTTTTGTCCAAACAGAAGCTCAGGCTTGTCATCAGTTACATTGAAAGAATCAATTTTCTCTCCTATGTTTAAAGCTCTCAAAAGTTGGGTTTTATATACATATTAGGTGACTAATTCAGTAAGAGGAACAAAAATCTTGATTTTGGCAATTTCACTCTCTATGTTGAAAGGTATCTGAGTTTTCAAAATGTTTAGATCAACCTTCTTAGTCACTGTTTTCTCAGCAAATTCATCTTGTTGGTTTTGATTATGAACATCAGTTAAAATAGTTTTAATAGGAGTATTAGTTGAGTTTCTAGTGCTACTTTCGTCACCACTATGTTTGTCCTTAATTTGGCTATTTTTATTTTTGTTTCTATCAGAAATTTTAGCCACTATTTTGTTGTTTTCTGCTGTATTTTTAGAGATGTTTTTGGAATTGTTTCTAGTAGAAATTTCAGAAGTTTTCTTATTGGGAGTGTCTTGACTCTTTTTACTCCTAAGGTCATATTGTCTGTGCACTTCCATTATATCATTTTCAAAACCTTTTTTGTAATCTTCAGATTCTGGGCTCTCTTCATCATAGGGTGTAAATATGCCTCATTCTTCTTCAGTGAGGAAAACAATATCCTCATTGTTTACTCCTAATAAGTTTATGTGGTCTTCCTCGGTTTCTTCAATCACTCCCTCATCTTCATCAGCATAGTTTTGTTGGAAAGGAGGTCTGACTTGCTGATCAGTGTAATATTCCTACTTTAGCAAGCAGCTAAGGGGAACATTAATTTTTGATTTTTACACTTAGTAGATGAATAAATGGGGGAGGAGACCCATACTTAACTAAAATCAGCATAAAATCCCTCTTGGTGTGAAAGGGGATCATTATAGCAGCTGGATTTCACACTCTCATGTGTGAACAGGGATAAATGCATGGGGACAGGGTCAATTTTGACCAAGTCAACAACACAGGTATGAGAGGAGGAGATCATCCATAGAGACAACACAATGCAAGTGGGAGGAAGATTCCGTGGTGAAGGAAACCCTAATGAGTGGGGCCCAAGGAAAGGAGGCTCACACATGTTTAAAAGGAGGGCAAGGTGGCCATAAAAAGTTGATGCTTATGATTTTATTTTGGTCTAGAAGACTATTTTTCTTTCTGCATCTGTTTAGTTGAGATTGTTGTGCTGCTTAGCAAAATTATTTCATGTTTAGGAATCCTTCTCCTTTCTTGAGAGGCCTCTTGAAGGAGTGTATTAATTTTCCTCGAATCCAGGCTTGAAGCCAAGCATCCTCCTTCAGCTACAACGTTATTTCTGCAGAAATATAATGTTGTGTTATAGGGTGTTGTAGTGAGGGTTCACAACACCACTTCCAGCACTTGTTTTTCAGAGGAGGAGGCTCTCTTTCCTTTGAGAGATCAGTGAGGAAGCACTTCGTAGCAATATTGCACATCTTGGCACTTTGCCAAAGTACTCCCAACATATACAACGTATTCGTTTGTATGAACTCTATCATTTCTTGCAGTGTTGCAGTGTGAGGGTCAATCCCCTCAATCTTGAGCTTATTTCTCATGGAAAAGGCCAACCCTTCTCCCGGAAACCTTGTAAGAAGGATTCTCCTTCATTTTCTGTATTTTTCAGCTGTATGTATTAAGAAATTTAGTTATACTACATTTTTCAGATCCAGATCTGCAGATCTGACATTTTGCACTTGTACCTTCATGAAACCCTTGTCGAGTCATTTATATAATGTGTAAAAGAGGCTTTTTCTCCATTTTTCTCCATGATCTTCTATAATACAGTCCATATATGTTATTTCCATAATATTGCATCATAATCCATCTTAAAATCATGTTGTATATGCCTCATTAAATTCTGCATAAGCTAAGTCATGGGATTTGGGCCTTTCTGAGTCACACCGGGAGTGAGAGACCTATTTAAGCAAGAAGAAGAGATTTTTTTCTGAATATTTTTTGGGTGTGAGTCCCATATAGAATAAGCTAAAGTATCCAATAGTTATTTTCCCCTATTATTACGCTATTTGCTGGGAATAACATTTTTAGGGCTTAAAATGCTGCTTTTCCCCAATTTTTGGATCATAAAATGAAGTATAATTTGATGTTGTAGCTTTAATTGATGGATATGTGTTTTTAACACATTATATGAGTCTATTTATCATTTAACATCCATTATTGTGTTCATGTATTGTTGTAGCTCCAACTTTGGAATATCTTAAGATATTCTCATTGTTGTAGATTTTCCCTATTTTGGGATATTACAGTGGTATCAAAACATAATATTTGGCTCAAACTATGAGTTCTAGCTATCAGAAGGAGCAAGATCAGAATGATGGAGAGGATTATTTTACTCTCATCACTTCTTAGATCCAAAAAGAACCTCTCCAAGGAGGTTAAGCGGATGAAGAAATGCAAGGAAACTCCTAGAGGGTTTCAAGAAAAGGAAGAGCCATGCACTTCCTATTCTCAAAGAGGAGAAGAAAAGAGACACGAAGGAAACTTGGAATCTTAAATTCTAAGTGGATACCTTGCTAAGTACCAAGCTAAACCTAGAGCCTTCAAGGAGACTCTGGCTTTACCACAATTCATTCAGCTGGAAGAAGAAAGGAGACTCTACAACCATGGAATGATGAGAGGAAATAGATTCCTATTTTCCACTTTTGATGGGTCACTCACATGTGTAGCAAAGGCTTTGGTGATGAAACTATAGGCTTTCTTCCTACTACATCCAGTAGTAGAGAGAGAGGCTGTAGAAATTGTAGTGCTACACCTTGAAGGTGAAGCTAATTCTTGGTGGTTCAGCCATTTGAGCCATGCAAGGGTATCTACTCTTGCTGAGTTTTCTCAAAGGATGATCAAGAGATTTGGCAAAAGGAGGGAGAAGCCCTCACCACTAGTTGAAGAGGCATGTACCAGTGCTATTGTAACCATGGAGGAGTAGCCTTCATCTTCAGTAGTTTGGGAAGCCAACACATATGAGGAAGAAACTCTTCTAGTCCTGCAAGAAGCTTCCAAATTTCACCAAGGTATGATTAAGTCTCCATCTCTTATCATTTCAACAAATCTTATGGATGGATCTACATCATTATATATAGTTTATCTAGATCAACAGAGTTGCACTGCGTTGTACAAGAGCAGTGATTAAGAAAAGAGGACCCATTCCTCATGGGAGCATTCAAATGGAAGATTCATTCATGAAGCAATGGAGGAAGAAGAGATATATGGTAGACATCCTGAAGTGAGAAACACTTTCTCCTTTCTAGATGACACTTTCTCAATGAGCACTCACTAGCTCAAATAGAAACTTCTACCTGCAGTAGATCCAGAACCTTATTAGTTTTGGAAGGCCCTTGATGAAGATAAGGTCTCATGGAGAGATCTCAATGAAGGTGCACTTCAACACATCATGGAATGCAAGGTTCTTCAACAGTTTGAGGAGGCGTTTTCCTCATCACACTTGAATCTATGTAGATTCAAGGGGAACACTGATGAGAGGTCTTCTCTAGAAGATCTCCAAGGAGTTGCATTTCAACATCGCATGAAATGTAAGGGGAAAAATATGAATTGGGAGGATGGTAGTCTTCCTTGGGAGAATACTGAGGGAGAACATTATGGGCGGCACCTACATGTGGATATATGGGTGTGGATGGAGAGAAAGAAGCTAGAAAGCTACTTGCAAATCTATGATACTGGGTAGCAGGAGGCTTGGCTGCGTTGGCTACTCTTGAAAGAGTTTGGCCATCATCCTCTTTCTAAGGGTGTGTGGCAGGATACTTGCATCATTGAGAAAAAAGGAGCATGGATGCATGATGTTGATGTGACATTGATATCATTCATTATGTTTGCATCACATGATTTTTATGATGAGAGTATGAGGAGGCAACAAATACTTTTGTTGCTTGGGTTGTGTTGGAGAGAGCAGGGGCAGATTTTCTCTCACATGTTGCATGATGTTGCAGGAGTAGGAGATGGAACTATCATGGTGCAAAGGGGATACTCCTTAGCCTTATATGAACAGGAAGTACTTCCATTTTGTGTAATATTCCAAATTACGAAAATTCTACAACAATGAGAATATCTCAATATATTCTAGAGTTGGAGCTCCAGCAATATGCAAGCACAACAATGAACCAGCAGCAACACTCAACTCATATAAATTTAAGAGAAAATCATAGCCCTCTCATTAAATAATAGTAGCAACAAATACATACAGGATCTTGAGGAAATTTAACACAAGATAGGAAATGCTCAACCTCAAGAGACAAGTGCATGAATCATAAGAAAACCACTGCTACATAGGCATGCTCAAGCTATGACAGCACAGTCCATGAAGGGGAACTGCTACATAATAGTGTCAATACACAAATATGTCAATATGTGGCTCAAATACAATAGGGGGAGCAAGATCTCAACCCCTGGAAACAATAATGCACAATCCCTAGAAGGATTGGCTGCAAAACATACAAAATGGAAATTCTTCAGAAATGCCGAAGTTGCTGGGTAGTAGCAGCAACTCAGAAATAGAACTGGATGGAGATGGCTCTGGATGATGTCCAAACTGAATGTGCCTCCTATAATGGATCTTTAGGATGAAAGGTTGATCCCTTCACCAAAGATCTTACCCTCCAACAATCTGCAAGAGCCCCACTGCAAATTCTCCACTCAAAATAACACAGTAACTGGTTGGAACTGCGCTGCACGGTTAGGAAATGAGTTGGAATTGATACCAAAGTCTGCAATAAGCTTCGGAATATCTCCAATCTGATATCTCAAAGTAAAGAGGGACTCCTTTGAAAATATATGATGGAGGTGGTGTAGTGAACCCTCACTGCAACACCCAGCAACAAAACATTACTCTGCTGCAGAAATAATGCTGTCTTGATGGAAGATGCTTGGCCTCAAGATTAGATGTGAGGAAAATGAAGAAAAATCCCTCATGAGACCTCTCAAGAAGGAGAAGGAATCCTAAACTGGAATTCCCCCGGAAATTCTTGCTAAACAACAAAGAATGCACAATTGTCTGAATAGACAATGTGATGAATAATACCAAGCATGAGAAACAATGGTTGCCTTGCCCTCCTTTTAAAAAATTGAAAGACCCTCTCCATGGCTCCCACTCCTTTTAGGGTTTCCTCCACCAAATAACCCTTTCCTCATTCATACTGTGCTGCTTCTCTAAGTGTGCTCCACCTCTTGGCCCAGCGTTGTTGACTTGGTCAAACTTGACCTTGTCCATTTACAAATAACCCTGTTCACACATGAGGGTGTGAAAACAAGCTCCAATAATGATCCCTTTTTATACTTAGAGGTATTTTATTGATATTTTTATTATGAATGAGTATCCTTACCCATTTATTCTCCTCCTAGGTTAAATCAGCAAAAATTAATGTTCCAAATTATTGTCAGAAAACTTGGGAACATTACAGTCCTCCCCTCCCAAATGTTGCTTGTCCCCAAGAAACTACAAGGACAGAACTAGATAGCCTCTCCTCAAGGCTTGGAGTCTATAATGTTTTGAGGAACATCTTCCTCATGTGGATCCTCCATCCCCCAAGCAATATTCCATGCAAAATGAGTTACCTCCTAACTAGGCAACTTCTGGAAACTGTCTTCCACCTCTAGCTCCGGAAATGTAGGTGGGCTGCAAATTTGATCCTGGTAGAAAAAATAGCCTACCCCACACTGTCCTCCTCTCCACTTAGGATAAGTGTAGAGTTTATTCCGATCCTGGGCTGAAAATATATTTCCCTCAAGTGGAAATATGGAGCTTATACCTCTAGGGATCTCTCCTCCATTGTTATGAAATATCTTGGCCCAAATCATCTCATATGTGATGAGTTGGAAGTCATCATCATGTGGCATCATATTCCTCATATGGCTCACATCATAGGGAAACAAATGATTTTTTTTAGTGGCCATACCATCTCCCATGCTCCCTCTAGGACATGTAGTGCAAAGTGTGTGGGAGTTCTCTCCCTCCAAGGACACATTCACCCAATGTGTCTCTCCTCTAATCATGCTCCAAAGGGAAGCTCTAGCAATATCAACCAAGGGAACCATAAGGAGAATCATGCTGTCTGCCATGTTTAGTAAAGGATAAGGACAATGGTCCCTCAAATGAAGCCAACGCAGTTTGACTCTCCACTGCCATAGAAAATTAAATGATGGGTGGCCTCCCCACCATTTTCTTGCTGCCCCATTCTCCTAGAGAAATTGAATGATGTAATGTGCAATGTTTGTATGTTCTCCATGAGAAAATTCCTCCCCTCCTCCTCTTAGGGAGTGATCATCCATAATGGCCTTATGTAGACCATAAAATCTAGAAGGAAGGATATTCCTTCTTTGAGCAAATCCCTGCACATATATAGTTAATAGATGCATATATATATACAAATCATTATGAAATCCAACAATAATCTTACCATGTGTTTTCTCATATATATGGAGTGGCTCATAGATGATTATCCTCTCATCCTTAAAGGGAAAAGAGTTGACTGTGCTAACTCCTCCCTCTCCTCATGATCTATGGAATGCCTCCTCAAGTTCTTCAAGTTGTTCCTCCCACAAGAAGTACGGAAATATAATGTGGCATTCATGGTTGGCCCATGGTTCCTCCTGAAATGTACAACATGTATAGTGAGGAGAATCATACTCCCAATGGGTATCCTCAATCTCAAGCCCACTCTCCAAATAAATCTCCCCATAAATATAAATATATCAGCAATACATGGAAGCATAGTACAATAAGAAAAAGTTGCCAAGTGACAACCGGAAAATGGACCAAGGTCCCACACAAGGAACCAGCACAGTGCATCCCATGCCTGCATCAAATCAAACAAAAACAAGTGTTTTTCCAGCCACTTGTTTTCTGCCACAATCATCCTACAAGATGTGAACATGAAAGTACAAAAGGGTGTCAATGGTGCACACCAAAAATCATGTGGCCTCTCCCACAAACCACCAATGAGATAGCCAATATCAGTGCTAAAAATGGCTTCAGGTACATCACTATACAACATTCAAGAAGAAACAACCCTCCTTGGTACATTATGCTACTCATAAAAATACAAGAAGTACAAAATATAAGGCGAGATTGTACATTCTCCTTCATGTACTCAAAGACATGAGCTGAAATGGCTCAACTAAAAATACCCCCTTACTCCCAATGAGTAGGAAGGTGGCTGTGATATCCTCATCATCATCATCTGGGCTCTGCATCTCTCCATATGCTGATGTATGTCCTGCTGGATTCCTTCCCAAATGAACTCCTCTGCCAAGGCAAGATATGCATCAAAATGCATGGAAAAGAAGTCCTCCTGTGCTGCATGTAACAACTTCTCCTTGAGGCTAGAATCTCTAGTCAAGAAGACTCTGTCCTGTGAATAGATGACCATATCATCCACAATGTATCTGTCATCTCTCCTGGGCCATCAAGGGTCATGCATGCACCAAGATCCCTGGAGTACTCTACTAAGAGATAAGATCTCCAATAAGGATCAATCCTCCCAAGAGATAGCGTCGGTGATCTGGCATGTGAAGCTCTCTTCTTGCTGCTGTCTACTAATTTGACATCCCTCATGCCAAATTTCTCCTCCAAAATATTCATCTCTTCAAAATCCAAGATTGGTGAATCTAAAGAAAAAAATATCTCTCATCAATGATAGATCAGGTGGCCTCCCTGGTGGAATTCCTCTATTCAGTGAGACCTCTATGTCAAGAGTGGACTGCACATATAGTTGGGAAATCTTGCCCTTGCTCTCATAGCGCAATATATTCTGCCTCCTCTTTGCAATAGCTCTCTGAAATAGAGAAGGGTGTGTGCCTCTCATCACATGATGCTGCTCTTCCTCCCTTCCTCCTTCTTCCAGCTGTAGTGTTGAAAAATCATGCTGCTCATTGATTATGCTTGGACCTCCATGTATGAGATCTCGGGGACTTCCTTGCAAAGCTACAAGAATCCCTCTAGTTGGAGTAAGAGCTCCTCTTCCCTCTGCATGAGGTACTAGATCAACTCTAGGAATGACAGTGTTGTTGCCCTCATCTTCCTCAATATGAGTGGGCAACCCTCCAATGATGGGATCCTTTGTTGGAAAAAGGATCTCTTTGCCTCCTTGTGCCAAAATACAAGATGAAGGTCTTGCCTCTGACAAAGCATTATGCAAGATATCTTCCTCCTTCATGGTTCTATGAAATGCTTTTGAGTCTATGGTTTTCTCCATCACATGCAAGGGTTTTGTTTGTTTGAATGTGTTTTTTCACTCCACAAGTGTTTTAGAATTTCTTCTACCAAATATTTTTATCAAAGTTCGAATGAACATTGCATAGGAAGAGGAATTTGCATTTTTCAAAGTAAAAGACTCAAATAACCACCATGCATAGACCTTACCTCCCAAGTGCAGTGCTGCTACTCTGATGGCTTCATCTTTGGGAATCTGATGTTGCTGCAGAAAGGTGTCTAATTCTTCTATCCAAGACCTGGCTGAACAAGTAGGGGAAACTTCAAAGACAGATAGAAGGAATCTATCCTTATTATGCTGCTTTCTCCTCCTCACCATGATCTTGCAAAATTCCAGAAAAGTAATATGATCTCTAAACTTCTGAGTTTGAGATTCATACTCATGTAAGAAACCTCTAAGAGTTCCTTTCTTCAGCATTCCTCCTTTTTCTTTTCCTCCCATGGAAAAGCTGGCCATGTGACTGCGTTGTACTTTATAGGGTGTAGATACATGCTCACACTCTCTATAATAAAAACTAGATTTTGACTCAGTTTGAAACCCTCTTGGAGATCCTGTACAAATCTCCCTCATTATCTCCTCAAATTCTTGATGAATGCTCTGTACATATTTTGGAAGAAGCTTTGTAAGCTCTTCTTCCCTATTTTCTCCATATAATTGAGTCTTCAGCTTCTCTCTCCTTGATAGCATGATGGCTGAGATCCACTAGCTGGGCTAGAGATCATGCTCTAATATCACTATAATATTCCAAATTAGGAAAATTCTACAACAATGAGAATATCTCAAGATATTCTAGAGTTGGAGCTCTAGTAATATGCAAGCACAACAATGAAGCAGCAGCAACACTCAACTCATATAAATGTAAGAGAAAATCATAGCCCTCTCATTAAATAATAGCAGCAACAAATACATACAAGATCTTGAGGAAATGTAACACAAGATAGGCAATGCTCAACCTCAAGAGACAAGTACATGAATCATAAGAAAACCACTGCTACATATGCATGCTCAAGCTATGAAAACATATTCCATGAAGGGGAAAGTCTGCATAATAGTTTCAATACACAAATATTTCAATATGTTTCTCAAATACAATAGGGGGAGCAAGATCTCAACCCCCGGAAACAATAATGCACAATCCCTAGAAGGATTGGCTGCAAAACATACAAAATGGCAATTCTTTAGAAATGCCAGAGTTGCTGGGTAGCAGTAGCAAATCAGAAATAAAACTCGATGGAGATGGCTCTGGATGATGTCCAAACTAAATGTGCTTCCTCAAATGGATCTTTAGGATGAAAGGCTAATCCCTTCATCAAAGATCTTACCCTCCAACAATCTGCAAGAGCCCTACCACAAATGCTTCACTCAAAATAACGCAGTCACTGGATGGAACTACATTGCAGGGCTAGGGAATTCGTTGGCCTTGATGCCAAGTCTGAAATAAGCTCTGAAATTTCTCCAATCTAATATCTCAAAGGAAAGAGGGACTCATCCTCTGAAAATAGCTGATGGAGGTGGTGTAGTAAACCCTCACTACAACACCCAGCAACACAACATTACTGTGTTGTAGAAATAACACTGTCTTGATGGAAGATGCTTGACCTCAAGCTTAGATGTGAGTAAAATGAAGAAAAATTTCTCAAAAGACCTCTCAAGAAGGAGAAGGAATCCTAAATAGGAATTCCCCTGGCAATTCTTGGTAAACCTCAAAGAATGCACAATTGTCTAAATAGACAATGTGATGAATAATACCAAGCATAAGAAACAATGGTTTCCTTGCCCTCCTTTTAAACAATTGAAAGCCCCTCTCCATGGCTCCCACTCCTTTTAGGGTTTCCTCCACAAAATAACCCTTTCCTCATTCATACTGCGCTGCTTCTCTAAGTGTGCTCCACCTCTTGGCCCATCACTGTTGACTTGGTCAAACATGACCTTGTCCACTTGCAAATAACCCTATTCACACATGAGGGTGTGAAAACCAGCTCCAATGATGATCCCTTTTTATACTTAGAGGGATTTGATTGAGATTTTTATTATGAGTGGGTCTCCTTACCCATTTATTCTCCTCCTAGGTGAAATCATCAAAAATTAATGTTCCAAATTATTGTCGGAAAATTTGGGAACATTATAGTCCTCCCCTCCCAAATGTTGCTTGTCCCCAAGAAATTGCAAGGATAGAATTGGATAGCCTCTCCTCAAGGCATGGATTCTATAATGTGTTGAGGAACATCTTCCTCATGTGGATCCTCCATCCCCCAAGCAATATTCCATGCAAAATGAGTTACTGCCCAACTAGACAACGCCTGGAAAATGTCTTCCACCTCTAGCTCCATCAATGTAGGTGGGCTGCAAATCTAATCCTCGTAGACAAAGTATCGTACCCCATGCAGTACTCCTCTCCACTTAGGATAAGTGTAGAGTGTATGATGATCCTGGGCTGAAAAGATATTTCCCTCAAGTGGCAAGATGGAGCTTATACCTCTAAGGATCTCTCCTCCATCGTTATGAAACATGTTGGCCCAGATCATCTCATATGTGATCATTTGGAAGTCATCATCATATGGAATCATATTCCTCATATGGCTCACATCATAGGGAAACAAATGATTTTTTGTAGTGGTCATACCATCTCCCATGCTCCCTCTAGAACATGTAGTGCAAAGTGTGTAGGAGTTCTCTCCCTCCAATGACACATTCACCCAATTTTTCTCTCTTCTAATCATGCTCCGAAGGGAAGTTCCAGCAATAGAAACCAAGGGAACCATAAGGAGAATCATGTTGGCTGCCATGTGTAGTAAAGGAGAAGGACAATGGCCCCTCAAATGAAGCCAACGCAGTTTGACTCTCCACTTCCATAGAAAATTAAATGATGGGTGGCCTCCCCACCATTTTCTTGCTTCCCCATTCTCCTGGAGAAAGTGGATGATGTAATGTGCAATGTTTGTATGTTCTCCATGAGAAATTTCCTCCCCTCCTCCTCTTAGGGAGTGATCATCCATAATGGCCTTATGTAGACCATAAAATATAGAAGGAAGGATATTCCTTCTTTGAGAAAATCCCTGCACATATATAGTTAAGAGATGCATATATATAGACAAATCATTATGCAATCCAAAAATACTCTGACCATATGTTTTGCTCATATAAGTGGAGTGGCTCATGGATGAGTCTCCTCTCATCCTTAAATGGAAAATAGTTGACTGTGCTAACTCCTCCCTCTCCTCATGATCTATGGAATGCCTCCTCAATTTCTTCAAGTGGTTCCTCCCGCAAGAAGTACATAAATATAATGTGGAATTCATGGTTGGCCCATGGTTCCTCCTGAAATTTACAACATGTATAGTGAGGAGAATAAAGCTCCCAATGGGCATCCTCAATCTCAAGCCCACTCTCCAAATAAAGCTCCCCATAAATAGAAATATATAAGCAATACATAGAAGCATAGTACAATAATAACAAGTTGCCAAGTGACAACCAGAAAGTGGACCAAGGTCCCACACAAGGAACCAGCGAAGTGGATCCCATGCCTGCATCAAATAAAACAAAAAAAAGTGATTTTCTAGCCACTTGTTTTCTCCCACAATCATCCTACAAGATGTGAACATGAATGTACAAAAGGGTGTCAGTGGTGCACACCAAAAATCATGTGGCCTCTCCCACAAACCACCAATGAGATAGCCAATCTCAATTCTACAAATGGCTTCAGGTACATCACTATACAATATGCAAGAAGGAGCAAACCTCCTTGGTACATTATGCTGCTCATAAAAAGACAATAAGTACAAAATATAAGGTGAAATTGTACATTCTCCATCACGTACTCGAAGACTTGAGCTGAAATGGCTCAACTGAAAATACTCCCTTACTCCCAATGAGTAGGAAGGTGGCTGTGATATCCTCAACATGATCATCCAGGCTCTGCATCTCTCCATATGCTGACGTATGTCCTGCTGGATGCCCTCCCAAATTAACTCCTCTTCCAAGGCAAGATATGCATCAAAATGCATGGAAAAGAAGTCCTCCTGTGCTGCATGCAACAACTTCTCCTTGAGGCTAGAATCTCTAGTCAAGAAGACTCTGTCCTGTGAATAGATGACCATATCATCCACAATGTATCTATCATCTCTCCCTAGGTCATCAAGGGTCATGCATGCACTAAGATCTTTGGAGTACTCTACTAAGAGTTGAGATCTCCAATAAGGATCAATCCTCCCAAGAGATAGCGCTGGTGATCTGGCATGTGAAGCTCTCATCCTGCTATTGTCTACTACTTTGACATCCCTCATGCAAAATTTATCCTCCAAACTATTCACCTCTCCAAAATCCAAGAGTTGTGAATCAAAAGACAAAATGTCTCTCATCAATGATAGATTAGGTGGCCTCCCTAGTGGAATGCCTCTATGCAGTGAAACCTC
The DNA here is from genome assembly GCA_034641835.2 of Pinus albicaulis. NCBI lineage: Eukaryota > Viridiplantae > Streptophyta > Pinopsida > Pinales > Pinaceae > Pinus > Pinus albicaulis. The sequence continues at coordinate 1,421,271,509 of CM076574.1, read as the reverse complement.
TATGTCAAGAGCGGACTACACATATAGTTGGGAAATCTTGCTGTTGCTCTCATAGTGCAATACAGTCTATCTCCTCTTTGCACTAGCTCTCTGAAATAGAGAAGGGTGTGTGCCTCTCATGACATGATGTTTTTCTTCCTCCCTTCCTCCTTATTCCAACTGCAGTGCTACACAATCATGCTGCTCATTTATTGTGCTTGGACCTCCATGTATGAGATCCTTGAGACTTCCTTGAAAAGCTACAAGAATCCCTCTAGTTGGAGCAAGAGCTCCTCTTCCCTCTGCATGAGGTACTAGATCAACTCTAGGAATGACAACATTGTTGCCCTCAGCTTCCTCAATATGAGTGGGCAACACTCCAATGATGGGATCCTTTGTTGGAAAAAGGATCTCTTTGCCTCCTTGTGCCAAAATACAAGATGAAGGTCTTGCCTCTGACAAAGCATTATGCAATATATTAGCCTCCTTCATGGTTCTCTGAAATTTTTTTGAGTGTATGGTTTCCTCCATCACATGCAAGGGTTTTATTTGTTTGAATGTGTTTGTTCCCTCCACAAGTGTTTCAGAATTTCTTCTACCAAATATCTTTATCAAAGTTCGAATGAACATTGCATAGGAAGAGGAATTTTCATTTTTCAAAGTAAAAGACTCAAATAACCACCATGAATATACCTTACCTCCCAAGTGCAGCGCTGCTACTCTGATGGCTTCATATTTGGGAATCTAAAAGGTGTCTAATTCTTCTATCCAAGCCCTGGCTGAATAAGTAGGGGAACCGTCAAAGACAGATAGAAGGAATCTATCCTCATTATGTTTCTTTCTCCTCCTGACCATGATCTTGCAAAATTACGGAAAAGTAATATGATCTCAAAGCTTCTGAGATTGAGATTCATACTAATGTAAGAAACCTCTAAGAGTTCCTTTCTTCGGCATTCCTCCTTTTTCTTTTCCTCCCATGGCAAGGCTGGCAATGTGACTGTGCTATACATTATAGGGTGTAGCTGCATGCTCACACTCTCTATAAGAAAAACTAGAGTTTGACTCAGTTTGAAACCCTCTTGGAGATCCTGTACAAATCTCCCTCATTATCTCCTCAAATTCTTGATGAATGCTCTGTACAGATTTTGGAAGAAGCTTTGTAAGCTCTTCTTCCCTCTTTTCTCCATATAATGGAGTCTTCATCTTCTCTCTCGTTGATAAAATTATGGCTAAGATCCACTGGTTGGGCCAGAGATCATGCTCTGATACCACTGTAATATTCCAAATTAGGAAAATGCTACAACAATGAGAATATCTCAAGATATTCTAGAGTTGGAGCTCCAGCAATATGCAAGCACAACAATGAAGCAGCAGCAACACTCAACTCATATAAATGTAAGAGAAAATCATATCCCTCTCATTAAATAATAGCAGCAACAAATACATACAAGATATTGAGGAAATGTAACACGAGATAGGCAATGATCAACCTCAAGAGACAAGTACATGAATCATAAGAAAACCACTGCTACATATGCATGCTCAAGCTATGACAGCGCATTCCATGAAGGGGAACTACTGCATAATAGTGTCAAAACAAAAATATGTCAATATGTGGCTCAAATAAAATATGGGGAGCAAGATATCAATCGCTGGAAACAATAATGCACAATCCCTAGAAGGATTGGCTACAAAACATACGAAATGGAAATTCTTCAGAAATGCCGAAGTTGCTAGGTAGCAACAGCAAATAAAAAATAGAACTAGATGGAGATGGCTTTGGATGATGTCCAAACTGAATGTGCCTCCTCCAATGGATATTTAGGATGAAAGGCTGATCCCTTCACCAAAGATCTTACCCTCCAACAATCTGCAAGAGCCCCACTGCAAATTATCCACTCAAAATAACACAGTCACTGGATGGAACTGCATTGCAGGGCTAGGGAATGAGTTGGAATTGATGCCAAAGTCTGAAATAAGCTTTGGAATGTCTCCAATATGATATCTCAAAGGAAAGAGGGACTCCTCCTCTGAAAATAGCTGATGGAGGTGGCGTAGTGAACCCTCACTGCAACATCCAGCAACACAACATTACTCTGCTGTAGAAATAACGTTGTCTTGATGGAAGATTCTTGGCCTCAAGCCTAGATGTGAGGAAAATTAAGAAAAATCCCTCAAGATACCTCTAAAGAAGGAGAAGGAATCCTAAATAGGAATTCCCTTGGCAATTATTGCTAAACAACAAAGAATGCACAATTGTCTAAATAAACAATGTGATGAATAATACCAAGCATGAGAAACAATGGTTTCCTTGCCCTCCTTTTAAACAATTGAAAGCCCCTCTCCATGGTTCCCACTCCTTTTAGGGTTTCCTCTACCAAATAACCCTTTCCTCATTCATACTACGCTGCTTCTCTAAGTGTGCTCCACCTTGGCCTAGTGCTATTGGTTTGGTCAGACTTGACCTTGTCCACTTGAAAATAACCCTGTTCACACATGAGGGTGTGAAAACCAGCTCCAATGATGATCCCTTTTTATACTTAGAGGGATTTTATTGAGATTTTTATTATGAATGGGTCTCCTTACCCATTTATTCTCCTCCTAGTTGAAATCAACAAAAATTAATGTTCCAAATTATTGTCGGAAAATTTGGGAACATTACATTTTGGGAGGAATTTTCTATTTGTAGCAGCATTATTGGAGGAGTCTTTGACAATGATCATGTCAAATAATTGAGCTATGAGTTGGCAGGAGCCTGTTTGCATAGGCTAGCAACGCTGTTCCTTAGAAGCATGGACTTATTCATGGACCTATGCATCATTTTACTTTCAGTAGATGGTAAGATTATTGTTTATGCATCTATTGAATATCTAACATAGTATTTTCATATTCTTACCATTTTCATACAGTGCATTTCTCCACAAGAGGGAAAGTTAATTGTTATGCCCCATAAACAGAATTTTTCCAACTATTATGATGGAGACAACCATCCTTTATATAACCTTGGGCAGGCGTTTGATTATTTATTGTATGCTCAGTTGACACATTCAGCCATTTACTATTCACTAGTAGATGTGATGATTCACACAACTAACCATTTGTCAAAGAATCACTTTCCATGCTATTTTCTGAAGTTGTAGTGGGAAAGACTATTCTATGTTCACTTGAGACATTGTTTGTATCATTCAGCACTAAGTAAAAATTTCATCAAACTTCTCATTTGGATACCATATGATGATCGTGTCCTATTCATCATATATGAGATGTTTTGGGCCAACTTGATCTACAACGTTGGGGAAGAGATCCTTGGAGGTCTAATCTTCATCTTGCCACTTGAGGGAAATATTATTTCAGCCCAAGATTAGAACATATTCTACACTTATCATGAGTGGAGAGGAGGACAGCGTGAGGTAGGCTACTTTGTCTACCATGTTCATATTTTCAGCTCAACTACTTTGTAGGAGCCAAAGGTGGAGGAAGATTTTCAGGAGTTTCCTAGTTGGGAGGTGACTCATCTTGTATGGATGATAGCTTGGGGGTGGAGGTTTTACATGGGAATGATAGTTCCAAAATAAATTTCAGACTCCATGCCTTGGGAGGAAGATTTTTAGTTCTATCCTTGCAGTTTCTTGAGGACAAGCAACATTTGGGAGGGGAGGACTGTAATATTCCTACTTTAGCAAGTAGCTAAGGGGAACATTAATTTTTGGTTTTTACACTTAGTAGATGAATAAATGCGGGAGGAGACCCATACTTAACTAAAATCAATAAAAAACCCCTCTTGGTGTGAAAGGGGATCATTATAGCAGCTGGATTTCACACTATCATGTCTGAACAGGGATAAATGCATGGGGACAAGGTCAAGTTTGACCAAGTCAACAACGCAGGTATGAGAGGAGGAGATCATCCATAGAGACAACACAATGCAAGTGGGAGGAAGATTACTTGGTAAAGGAAACCCTAATGAGTGGGGCCCAAGGAAAGGAGGCTCACACATGTTTAAAAGGAGGGCAAGGCTGGCATAACAAGTTTATGCTTATTATTTAATTTTGGTCTAGAAGACTATTTTTATTTTTGCAACTGTTTAGTTGAGATTTTTGTGCTGCTTAGCACAAGGATTTCCTATTTAGGAATCCTTCTCCTTTCTTGAGAGGCCTCTTGAAGGAGTGTACTGATTTGCCTCACATCCAGGCTTGAGGCCAAGCATCCTCCTTCAGCTACAACGTCATTTCTACAGCAGTATAATGTTGTGTTGCAGGGTTTTGTAGTGAGGGTTCACAACACCACTTCCAGCACTTGTTTTTCAGAGGAGGAGGCTCTCTTTCCTTTGAGAGATCAGTGAGGAAGCACTCTTGTAACACCCCCAATTTATGTGTTTGAATTTCAAAGCTAGACATTGAACTTTAATCCTAAGGGGATTGGACCCCAAAGGATAAATATTTTGTGAATGTAATTAAGTATTTAATTGAGTAAATGAATAAAATGATGTTGTGCATATTGACCAAAATGAGATTTATGAGATCATTTGCTAAATCCATGAGGATGGATAAGGCAAATATTTCCCCACAATCTTTCAAAAATCCTTGAATGAAATTATTTCTAAATTTGATTTTTGAGGAAAAATATGAATTCCCCAATGATGAGGGAAGTAGTTGGGAAGAGGTAAAAAGCTGGAAAAGCTGGGAAAAGCATAAAACAGCTTTAAAGAATCCCAAAAATGGGAAGCCTAGGCAAACAGGAATAAAAGCATCCTGATATTCTGGACGCAGAATTAGAAACGGGCTTTGGGGAACAATAACTTAAATAAGCTGCTCCTAAACAGATTAGAGGTTGATCTGTTCTAGGAGATGATCTCAGCTCGGGGGTGAGTTCTGGGAGACAGAAGGACTCTAAGGTTGGGAGGTTGGTCAATTGCATGATTGGTATGTCTCTAGATTTATTGATGTGTTTACTTCTTATAGTATGAATTGGCTACATATAAAAATTGATTGTATATTAGAATTATAAATACTACATTTCACAGAATTAATCATAAGGAATTCACCTTTATAATTCTGCATAGTTGTATAAAATAAATCTGTGAAGTAGAATCCAGCAGAATCTCTAAACGGTGTTAGTTTTTAAATTTAGAGATACATATTTCTCCACGGGAGAAAATTTGAGATTTAACTTTAATATGTGCGATATATGGTATAGGTATGAACATGATAGGATAAAGCAATGTGAGAGCCACTGTACCCAATTTAAATATTATCACATATATGTTTATAATTTAAAGCGCAATTAATGAGAAAAAAAATGGTGTGTAAAGTGACTTCCGAGGTCCATAACATTGTTCACGTATATCAATCCAAGAAGCATATGAGATTTAAATTCTACATGAGGAAACAAGTAAACATCAATTATGAAGTACGCTCATTAATATTTATTTTATAAGTTATTCTTGCATTTGAGGATAGAATTAGTAGATGGAAGAAAGTTAAGTAAATAAACAACATGCAGATTTCACAATAGCAAAATATAGTTAACTATATGTATTCTAGTCTATCATACAAACCAAAGGCAGTGGTGTATGGTAGCATATTATAAATGAAATGTCTCCTAGACATAAATATAGAGATAGATATTCTTACACCACCTATAGATAATTAGACAAATATCCTGTGCAAATAAACAAACGAAAGGGCAGAGCAGGGCTGGAAATTATTTTATAATATTCCCAAAATTATTGAAGAGACCTAGATATTGTTATTAGAAAAACTACAAACCAGTGTGGTAGGAGAACTCCATACAATTGCCTTGAACAACTAATCTCCCTGCTACGAAAATGTTTTAGATAGAACAATTACTGGAATACCATTAAAAATTGTGGAGTTACCAAAATGTCGGAAACTGACTTTACACTATGGAAAAGAGCAGTATATTATTCATTAAAATACCACCACATTTATGAATATAGTTTATCACCAGTGTCTCAAAGCTAAGGTACAAACTACTAATGCTGGATATGTATATAGATATATACAAATGAAATGCCATCGCTTATAACCTTAGTTACGTGCCCAAGTCAAAAATGAGCAAGTAGAGAGTACTCATTTAATGTATAATAATACAATCAATAATCAAAATGGGTGGCTATAAAACTGAATAATATATATATATATATATATATATATATATATATATATATATATATATATATATATATATATATATATATATATATATATAAAACAATCCAACGATTTCAAGCCCACTGTGGTCTGAGAACAGCCTTATAATGTTCCATGAATGGATATAAATGAATATTCAGGGTTGGGATTTAACAATTATAGTTGTCAAAATATTTACAACTTTATCAATACAATTTTTAAACTGTCAGAAAAGAAATTATATAACCAGGAGAGAAACATGTATTTCCTCTAACCGGAGTTCGGTGAATACCGACCTGCAAGTGGCAAGAGGAGACAATGTTAATGTCTAAGGGAGTCATGTCTCTCAGCTGTTTGAGAGAGAGAACACGATGCAAGTTGAAATTACCTGCAAGAGACAAAACCCCAATATAAATACGATGCAGAACATGAAGAGTAAGAATAACATGAACAAAGTTAAAATAATGACTAAGAAGGGAATAGTTACTTGGTAAGGGAGAAACCCCTATTCCATCCTTGACCTGTTACATATAAATAGGGATTTTTCATAAATAGAGGTTGGTAGTCAAAAGTTGAATAACAAAGATAACACTCCAGTGAACGAACAATAGGAATTGCGTCCTACGCATGGTCAAAGAAAGAAGCTAACTAACCAGAGTGCCGAGAAGGATAGAGTCCCTCTAGCGCCAAACTAATGCCCTCGTAGTAACCTTCGGTTGAGAGTAAGGTGGAGGGTAAGGCTCTGAAGCCATAAGAGCATACATTCAATCTCGCTTCTGAGAATACGTGTAGGGAAACACAAAGGCTAGGAATTTAAACCAAGCCAATCGAATCACTGGAGTGAAGAAAACAAATTCTCTGCAAAAACAATATAGCAACTCGTTATACATATAACAATATAGACCCGAACGACAGTAAACGATGCTTTTAAATCCAAAATCTCAGTACCGGCTCGAAGCAGTGAGCGTAATTCTAAACCAGAGAAGGGAAGCCCTATTAAATGGTAAGAAGAGAGCGTAAATTTACAAAACTCTGAAATGATCTTACCTAAATTGCAAATTGAAGCATAGGGATAAGTCGAAGATTGAACCGAATCATGCTCAGTGTCCATGGCGTTGAAACTCACTGTCAAGAGACAAACCAAGCAAATAGGAAGGTAAAAGAACCGTCGAGCAAAATAACATGTTGAATTTATATCAATGTTCCCTGAATCGAACAACGAAGCCCTAACGCACCAGATGAATCCGAGTCATCCACATGGTGAGATCCTAAGGGTGAAGCCACAGATCGAGGGGTTTAATGGGTCATTTACACCATCCGTTCAACATTTAATATGACAAGAAATGAAATAAATGTTATAGCGATCTGGACACGCCATGGAAATTTCCTTGGTAACAAGGTAAGCTGGTGGGATGAATCCAGTACTACGTGGAGCAAACCCACGTGATCAAAAATGGAACGAGACCAATTATAACCTCTACGACGAGACTAAAGATCCTATCAAAGCTTTCATGGAAGATAGATTGACGTCGCCATTCCCAATTACGTTGAACAGATTTATAAATTTGTATTACGTGGAGGCCAAAATAAATAAACCCAAATTCATATAAACGTTGAAAAGACGTCAAAAAAAAAAAAGGACATGAATGCCAGACTCGCATAAATATCGACGGGGGTAAGTTAAATCCCACTAAGGTTATATGTTCTCAACGAGAGGTAAACATGGATGAACGAATTGATTTCACATAGGTCCATGGGAATATAACAATATGGTATCCATGTGGAACCGAATCGACTCCACCGATACGAATCTATTGAAGGTTCAAAGGTTGATTATATACAACAAAGATGGAACATGCAAGTGGCGGGTGATAAAATAAAACCATTATGTTATGGTTAATGTAATTATATTTTTTACAGATCAAATAAATTCCCATGTGGTGGGATGGAGTTGATATATGAATAGTAATTGAAAGGAAAATTTTGATCTGTTCAAACCTACAAAGTAATAACATAGTACCTTATTAGCATTAAACTTGAGAAGATGGAAAAAAAAAAAAAAATTGTGGAAGGAAAATGGGAGGTGTGACAAATGGTATCAAAGCCCAAGTTATAAAAAAACTGGGTTATTTTCATTGTGCTCACTGTTGTTGTGTGTTCCCTGTATAAATGAGTATTGTGGAAATATTTTAAATTTTACTGATCTGTGTTGTGTAATGTACAGTGGTACAGAAATGGCAGAAGGTGAAGAAATTTATGTGGATCTGCGTGATGAGTATAGTACACCAGATCCCAACGCTCCGGTGATGGCTATGTTGCACAGGTTGCAACGAGAAATGGTTGAGCTGAGAAGCCATAATGACAAGTTTTCATTAGCCAGTAAGGAGCAGGAAAAGCTCATCAGAGAGCTAACTTCACGAAACAGTCAAGAAGGCGAAGGTTCCGGAAAGAGGAAGACTGATGAGTCTGAGGATGATGATGCTGTTAGGCATCAGTATAAGCAGAAAAAGGAATTACAGGGGGAATTCCAAAAGATAAAACCTCCCTCCTATGATGGGGAGAAGGAGGAAGATGTCGAAGCTTGGCTGCTGAACATGATTAAGTATTTCCAGGTATATGAATATGAAAGCAATCTGAAGGCCAGATTAGCTATATACCAGCTACAAGGTAAGGCTACCTTGTGGTGGGAGGAGACGAAAATGGTGCATGCCATTGATGAAAAGACAGTTACTTGGGAAGATTTCTAGGTTAAGTTCAAAAATTGATATCTGAATGAATGTTACTATGATGATAAAGCCAAGGAATTCCATGAAATTAGACTAGGACAACTCACTATTGATGAGTTTGTTACTAAGTTTACAAATTTGTTGAGATATGTACCCTACATAAGGGAAGAAAAGGCAAAGGTACAAAGGTTTCTGAATTGTTTGCTTGATGTATACAAAGAGAAGATCGAATTTGATAACCCAAAAATAATGGATGAAGCTGTTAGAAAAGCAATATTTTGCTACCAACAGTTCAAAAGAAAAACTGAACATGGGAAAAACTGGGTAAATAAGAGCGAATTCAAAGGGAAGAAGAAGAAACCAGCTTATTTGAAGAATTTTGGCAGAGATCATCAGCGGAAAAAGTTTAATAAACCCAAAGAAAGTCAAACTGCTCAGTCCCAAGTGGCCTCAAAACAAATAGATGGAGACAATAAGAAGGAGGGTACAGTGAAAATGAGGGAACCCCTGAAATTCTTGGGATGTGGAGAACCCCATCTTCTGAGGGATTGTCCTCAATGAAACATTCAAATGATTATGAGAGATCGAGAAGCCACCACAGTAAATGACATAGCTAGAAATATACCAACTATCAGTGCAGTCTTGGAAAATCGACAAGCAGAACATCAAGCTACCATGGTGGAAATAGAGGGTAAGATTTATGACCAATCTGTCATAGTTTTGATTGATCCGGGTGCTTCTTTGAGTTACATTAACCCAAAAATAGTAGAAAAATGTAATTTGAAACCTGAAAAATTTCAACAGTCATGGTTGGTTCAACTGGCCACTGGAACCAAGAGGAAGGTAACACATAAATTGCCCCGAACATCAATAAAATTAAATGATTTTCACATAGAAGTAAATTTGAACATTCTGCCCTTAGGTTCATATGACCTGCTGATAGGAATGGACTGGCTGGAAAAGAAGAAAGCCTTAATGAATTGCTGGGATAAGACTCTGCATTGTGTAGATGAGGAAGGGAAACCTTTTATTCTTAAAGGAAAACCAAAACCTATCCCTGTAAGACAAATATCAACACTGCAATTAAAATGAACAGCTAGAAAAGGATACCAATTTTATGCAGTACATGTGGAAGAAACAGAATAGAAACCTGAAGAAAGATTGCTGGATGTTGTGCCAGTAGTAAGAGATTTTAAGGAAGTCTTTCCAGATGAGATTCCTCATCTTCCCCCCAAAAGAGAGATTGACTTTTCAATCGATCTGGTGCCAGGAGCAGTACCTGTTTCCCGAGCCCCTTATCGAATGAGCCCCCCTGAATTGATGGAACTGAAAATGCAATTGCAAGAACTGTTAGATAAAGGTTATATCAGACCGAGTGTGTCTCCTTGGGGAGCACCAGTGATGTTCGTGAAAAAGAAAGATGGAACTTTTAGGATGTGCATTGATTATCGTCAACTGAATAAGTTGACCATTAAAAACAGATATCACTTGCCCAGAATTGATGATCCTTTTAATCAAGTGAGAGGAGCTTCGGTATTTTCGAAGATTGACTTAAGGACCAGTTATCACCAGCTCATAATTAAAGAAGAAGACATCAGCAAAACAGCCTTTCGAACCCGGTATGGTCACTACGAATTTGTAGTCCTACCTTTTGGGTTGACAAATGCCCCTGCCACATTCATGTGCCTGATGAATAGTGTGTTAAATAAATACTTGGATAAATTTTTCCTTTTGTTCATAGATGATATTTTAGTCTACTCAAGAAGTGAGGAGGAACATAAAGAACACTTAAGGATAGTATTGCAAATCCTGAAGGAAAACCAGCTATATGCCAAGTTCAGCAAATGTGAATTTTATAAAGATAAGATCCAATACTTGGGTCATGTTATTTCTGAACAAGGCCTTGTTGTTGATCCTGAAAAGATAAAGGCTATAAAAGAATGGCCTGTACCAACTGATGTCTCAGCAGTGAGATCATTCATGGGGATCACTGGTTATTATCGCAGATTTGTGGAGAGATTTTCTGCTATAGCACATCCCATAACATCATTACAAAGGAAGGGTGTAAAATTTGAATGGACTGAAAAATGCCAAAACAGTTTTGACCAATTAAAGCAAAAACTTACTACAGCCCCTATACTGAAGATTGCAGATCCTGATAAAGAATTTGTGGTATGTATGGATGCCTGTAGAGAGGGGTTGGGAGGAGTTATTTTGTAGGAAGATTCAGTTATTGCCTATGAATCTAGGAAACTGAAAATACATGAACAGAACTATAGTTCCTATGATTTAGAATTAGCAGCTGTTATCCATGCTTTGAAAATGTGGCGACACTATCTCCTTGGAAAGAAATTTACGTTGATGACTGATCATATCAGTCTCAAGTATTTCTTTTCCCAAACTGATTTGAATGCTAGACAAGCCAGATGGTTGGATTTTTTAAGTGAATTTGATATGGACATAAAACATATCAAGGGGAAAGAAAATAAATTTTCTGATGCCTTAAGCAAAAATTCTTGTCAAAATATAAACAACATTGGAAGTAATGCCCAGTTTGAATTAGAGGAATTAGTGAAAAAGGCAGTAAACCAAGATTTAAGTTATGAAACATTATTGGTGAAACTACTAAAGAAGGAGAAGAATGATTATACTCAAAACAAAAAAGGGTTGATCTGCTACAAAAACAGATTGTATATCCCCAATATAGAGTCCTTGAAAAGAAATATTTTAGATGAATATCACAAACAACCATATGCAGGACATCCAGGATATCAGAAAATGTTAACAGCTTTGAAAAAGAAGTTGTTTTGGCCAGGAATGAAGAAATATGTAGCAGAATATTTAAATAGATGCATGGAATGCCAACTAGTCAAAGTTGAGCATCAGCATCTTGCTGGTCTTTTAAACCCTTTGCCGATTGCATAATGGAAATGGGACACCGTTTCCATGGACTTCATAACAGGATTACCCAAAACCAAATACCAACATGATTATGTGATGGTGGTAGTAGACACTTTAACAAAAGCTGCCCATTTTATACAAGTGAAATCTACTTTTGGGATTTCCCGGGTCGCGAATGTATTTCTAAAAGAAATAGTAAGACTACATGGGGTTCTAAAAGTGATTGTTTCTGACCGAGATGCTAAGTTTACAGCCGCTTTTTGGAAAGGGCTATTTGGAGGTATGGGCACTGAATTGAATTTTGGTACCGCCTATCACCCTCAGACCGATGGGCAGACAAAGAGGACTAATAAAATTTTGGAGGACATGCTAAGAATGTATGTGATGGATAGGCCATCAAAGTGGGAAGATTACTTGCATTTAGCTGAATTTGCCTATAATAATAGCTACCAATCCTCTATCAAGATGAGCCCGTTTGAGGCATTGTATGGAAGAAAATTCCGTACTCCTTTGAGCTGGAGCCAGCCAGAAGATAAACTAATGTTGGGACCAGATGCTTTATAAGAGATGGAAAGAATTGTTAAACAGATACAAAGAAACATCAAGACAGCACAAGATCGCCAGAAAAACTATGCTGATAAGAAAAGAGTGCACCGAGAATTTAAAGTGGGGGAGTATGTGTATTTGCGTATTAAACTCAAAAAGAGTACACTCTATGCTGGAAGCTGTGCAAAACTGGCTCCTAGATATTGTGGTCCTTTTGAAGTATTAGAAACGGTGGGACCAGTGGCTTACAAGCTGGCCTTACCACCCCATGTTAGAGTTCATGATGTGTTTCATGTTTCATTGTTAAAAATATATGTCCATGATGCTTCTCACATAGTTGAATGGAATGTTGTACAGGTGGAACCAGAAGGGGAGTTTCTGCTAGAACCGCTTCAAATATTGGAGTGGGAAGAAATTGAATTGAGAAAGAGAACAGTAGCAAGAGTAAAGGTGCAGTGGAAGCACTTTACTGCTGAAGAAGCTACTTAGGAAAGTGAAGCTGAAATGATGGAAAGATATCCATTTTTGTTTGAAAAATGAACTCTAGTAGTTGAATAACAACACCGAGGACGGTGATTATTTTTAGAGGGGGAATATGTAACACCCCCAATTTATGTGTTTGAATTTCAAAGCTAGACATTGAACTTTAATCCTAAGGGGAGTGGACCCCAAAGGATAAACATTTTGTGAATGTAATTAAGTATTTAATTGAGTAATTGAATAAAATGATGTTGTGCAGATTGACCAAAATGAGATTTATGAGATCACTTGCTAAATCCATGAGGATGGATAAGGCAAATATTTCCCCACAATCTTTCAAAAATCCTTGAAAGAAATTATTTCTAAATTTGATTTTTGAGGAAAAATATGAATTCCCCAATGATGAGGGAAGTAGTTGGGAAGAGGTAAAAAGCTGGAAAAGCTGGGAAAAGCATAAAAAAACTTTAAAGAATCCCAAAAATGGGAAGCCTAGGCAAACAGGAAGAAAAGAATCCTGATATTCTGGACGTAGAATTAGAAACAGGCTTTGGGGAACAATAGCTTAAATAAGCTGCTCCTAAACAGATTAGAGGTTGATCTGTTCTAGGAGATGATCTTAGCTCGGGGGTGAGTTCTGGGAGACAAAAGGACTCTAAGGTTGGGAGGTTGGCCAATTGCATGAGTGGTATGTCTCTAGATTTATTGATGTGTTTACTTCATATAGTATGAATTGGCTACATATAAAAATTGATTGTATATTAGAATTATAAATACTACATTTCACATAATTAATCATATGGAATTCACCTTTATAACTCTGCATAGTCGTATAAAATAAATCTATGAAGTAGAATCCAACAGAATTTTTAAACCAGTGTTGGTTTAAATCTGAGGATACATATTTCTCCACAGGAAAATTTGAGATTTAACTTTAATCTCCTTCTGATATATTAGTATAAATTATGAACATGAGTAGGATAAAGCAGTGTGAGAGCCACTGTACCAATTTTAAAGATTGTCATATATAAACTGTAATTTAAACTGTACAATTAACGAGAAAGAAAAAATGGCATAGACTGACTTGAGGGTCAACACATTGTTCATATGTAAAGAGAAGCATATAAGAAGTTAATTCTACATCAGAAAGAAGTAAACATCAATTAGCATGGGGCTGCTCATTAATATTTATTTTATAGAACTATTACTACATTTGAGGATAGAATTAGTAGATGGAAGAAAGTTAAGTAAATAAACAACATGCAGATTTCACAATAGCAGAATATAGTTAACTATATGTATTCTAGTCTATCATACAAACCAAAGGCAGTGGTGTATGGTAGTATATTATAAATGAAATGTCTCCTAGACATAAATATAGAGATAGATATTCTTACACCGCCTATAGATAATTTGACAAATATCCTGTGCAAATAAACAAACGAAAGTACAGAGCAGGGCTGGCAATTATTTTAAAATATTCCCAAAATTATTGAAGAGACCTAGATACTGTTACTAGAAAAACTACAAACCAGTGTGGTATGAGAACTCTATACAATTTCCTTGAACAACTAATCTCCCTGCCACGAAAATGTTTTAGACAGAACAATTACTGGAATACCATAATGAATTGTGGAGTTACCAGAATGCTGGAAACTGACTTTACACTATGGAAAAGAGCAGTATAGTATTCATTAAAATACCACCACATTTATGAATATAGTTTAACAATTGTATGGCCTGAAAGATTTAAGGAAATAAACTACACAGAATGCTGGATATATGTATATAGATATATATAAAATTGAAAATGCCATCATTTAAGTATTAAGTTACAGCCAAGTAAAAAATGAGCAAGGAGAGAGTACTGCTGGAACATAATAATAATAACCGGAATCAAAATGGGTATTATGAAAATCCAGTAATGACAGATATATATATATATATATATATATATATATATATATATAAATCCAACGATTTCAAGCCCACTGTGGTCTGAGAACAGCTTTATAATGTTCCATGAATGGATATAAATGAATATTCAGGGTTGGGATTTAACAATTATAGTTGTCAAAATATTTACAACTTTATCAATACAATTTTTAAACTGTCGGAAAAGAAATTATATAACCAGGAGAGAAACACGGATTTCCTCTAACCGGAGTTCGGTGAATACCGACCTGCAAGTGGCAAGAGGAGACAATGTTAATGTCTAAGGGAGTCACGTCTCTCAGCGGTTTGAGAGAGAGAACACGACGCAAGTCAAAATTACCTGCAAGAGACAAAACCCCAATATAAATACAATGCAGAACATGAAGAGTAAGAATAACATGAACAAAGTTAAAATAATGACTGAGAAGGGAATAGTTACCTGGTAAGGGAGAAACCCCTATTCCATCCTTGACCTGTTACATATAAATAGGGATTTTTCATAAATAGAGGTTGGCAGTCAAAATTTGAATAACAAAGATAACACTCTAGTGAACGAACAATAGGAATTGCATCCTACGCATGGTCAAAGAAAGAAGCTAACTAATCAGAGTGTTGAGAAGGATAGATTCCCTCTAGCGCCAAACTAATTCCATCGTAGCAACCTTCGGTTGAGAGTAAGGTGGAGGATAAGGCTCCGAAGCCATTAGAGCATACGTTCAGTCTCGCTTCTGAGAATACGTGTAGGGAAACACAAAGGCTAGGAATTTAAACCAAGCCAATCGAATCACCGGAGTGAAGAAAACAAATTCTCTGCAAAAAAAATATAGCAACTCGTTATACATATAACAATCTAGACCCGAATGACAGTAAACAATGCTTTTAAATCCAAAATCTCAGTACCGGCTCGAAGCAGTGAGCGTAATTCTAAACCAGAGAAGGGAAGCCATGTTAAATGGTAAGAAGAGAGCGTAAATTTACAAAACTCTGAAATGATCTTACCTAAATTGCAAATTGAAGCACAGGGATAAGTCGAAGACTGAACCGAATCACGCTCAGTGTCCATGGCGTTGAAACTCACTATCAAGAGACAAACCAAGCAAATAGGAAGGTAAAAGAACTGCCGAAAAAATAACATGTTGAATTTATATCAATGTTCCCTGAATTGAACAACGAAGCCCTAACGCACCAGATGAATCCGAGTCGTCCACATGGCGAGATCCTAAGGGTGAAGCCATGGATCGAGGGGTTTAATGGGTCATGTACACCATCCGTTCAACATTTAATATGACAAGCAATGAAATAAATGTTATAGCGATCTGGACACGCCATGGAAATTGCCTTGGTAACAAGGTAAGCTGGTGGGATGAATCCAGTACTACGTGGAGCAAACCCATGTGATCACAAATGGAATGAGACCAATTATAACCTCTACGATGAGACTAAAGATCCTATGAAAGCTTTCGTGGAAGATAGATTGACGTCGCCATTCCCAATTACGTTGAACAGATTTATAAATTTGTATTACGTGGAGGCCAAAATAAATAAACCCAAATTCATATAAATGTTGACAAGACCTCAAAAAAAAAAAAGGGCATGAATGCCAAACTCGCATAAATATCGACGGGGGTAAGTTAAATCCCACTAAGGTTATATGTTCTGAACGAGGGGTAAACATGGATGACCGAATTGATTTCACATAGTTCCATGGGAATATAACAATATGGTACCCATGTGGAACCGAATCAACCCTACCGATACGAATCTATTGAAGGTTGAAAGGTTGATTATATACAACGAAGATGGAACATGGAAGTGGCAGGTGATAAAATAAAACCATTATGTTATGGTTAATGTAATTATATTTTTTACAAATCAAATAAATTACCATGTGGTGGGATGGAGTTGATATATGAATAGTAATTGAAAAGAAAATTTTGATCTGTTCAAACCTACAAAGCAATAACATAGTACCTTATTAGTATTAAACTTGAGAAGATAGAAAAAAAAAAAAAAATGTGGGAGGAAAATGGGAGGTGTGACAAATGGTATCAGAGCCCAAGTTATAAAAAAACTGGGCTGTTGTCATTGTGCTCACTGTTGCTATGTGTTCCCTGTATAAATGAGTATTGTGGAAATTTTTTTAATTTTACTGATCTGTGTTGTGCAATGTACAGTGGTACTGGAATGGCAGAAGGTGAAGAAATTTATGTGGATCTGCATGATGAGTATAGTACACCAGATCCCAACGCTCCGGTGATGGCTATGTTGCACAGGTTACAACGAGAAATGGCTGAGCTGAGAAGCCAGAATGACAGGTTGTCATTAGCCAGTAAGGAGCAGGAAAAGCTCATCAGAGAGCTAACTTCACGGAACAGCCAAGAAGGCGAAGGTTCTGGAAAGAGGAAGACTGATGAGTCTGAGGATGATGATGCTGTTAGGGATCAGTATAAGCAGAAAAAGGAATTACAGGGGGAATTCCGAAAGATCAAACCTCCCTCCTATGATGGGGAGAAGGAGGAAGATGCGGAAGCTTGGTTGCTGAACAGGATTAAGTATTTCCAGGTATATGAATATGAAAGCAATCTGAAGGCCATATTAGCTGTATACCACCTATAAGGTAAGGCTACCTTCTGGTGGGAGGAGACGAAAATGGTGCATGCCATTGATGAAAAGACAGTTACTTGGGAAGATTTCCAGGTTAATTTAAAAAACCGATATCTGAATGAACGTTACTATGATGATAAAGCCAAGGAATTCCATGAACTTAGACTAGGACAACTCACTATTGATGAGTTTTTTACTAAGTTTACAAATCTGTTGAGATATGTACCCTACATAAGGGAAGAAAAGGCAAAGGTACAAAGGTTTCTGAATTGTTTACCTACTGTATACAAAGAGAAGATCGAATTTGATAACCCAAAAACAATGGATGAAGCTGTTAGAAAAGCAAGATTGTGCTACCAACAGTTCAAAAGAAAAATTGAACATGGGAAAAACTGGGTAAATAAGAGCGAATTCAAAGGGAAGAAGCAGAAACCAGCTTATTTGAAGAATTTTGGCAGAGATCATCAGCGGAAAAAGTTTAATAAACCCAAAGAAAGTCAAACTGCTCAGTCCCAAGTGGCCTCAAAACAAATAGATGGAGACAATAAGAAAGAGGGCACAGTGAAAATGAGAGAACCTCTGAAATTCTGGGGATGTGGAGAACCCCATCTGCTGAGAGACTGTCCCCATCGAAACATTCAGATGATTATGAGAGACCGAGAAGCTACCACAGTAAATGACATAGCTAGAAATATACCAACTATCAGTGCAGCCTTGGAAAATCGACAAGAAGAACATCAAGCTACATGGTTGAAATGGAGGGTAAGATTTCTGACCAATCTGTTATAGTTTTGATTGATCCGGGTGCTTCTTTGAGTTACATTAGTCCAAAAATTGTAGAAAAATGTCATCTTAAACCTGAAAAATTTCAGCAGTCACGGTTGGTTTAGCTGGCCACTAGAACCAAGAGGAAGGTAACACATAAGTTGCCTCGAATAGCAATTAAATTAAATGATTTTCAAACCGACGTAAATTTGAACATTCTCATTTCCTTAGGTCTATATGACTCCATTGCTAGGAATGGACTCGTCGGAAAAGAAGAAAGCCTTAATGAATTGATGAATTTCTAGGATAAGACTCTACATTATGTAGATGGAGGGGAAGGGAAACCTTTATTCTTAAATAAAACCAAAACCTATCTCTCGTAAGACAAATATCAAGACCGCAATTAAAACGAACAAATACTAGAAAAGGATAACAAGTTTATGCAAGAGCATGTGGAAGAAACATACGTAAAACCCTCAAAGATTAAGCCGATGTTGTGCCGCAGTAAGAGTAGGCCAGCAGTTTTTCCGCATGAGATTCCTCATCTTCCCCCCAAAAGAGAGATTGACTTTTCAATCGATCTGGTGCCGGGAGCAAAAGAGACTGCTTCCCCCGAGCCCCGTTTGCCTCTAAAATGTCACTCATTACCCTACATTTTTCACCTATGCTTCCATTTTATCACCCATTATTCACCACAATGTCACTTCATTTTCCCTATTATTCACCATTAATCGGTCTCATTTATATTTTCCAAATATTATTTATTTTAAAGCATTTTTAAGAGAAATTGTTGATTAAATATTAGAAAATAATATATTTTATCTTTTATATATGGAAAGTGGGTTGTTTTTGTGACATGTGTAGGTGCCAAGGAAGCTTCCAAGATACCTTTATGTGGCCTTGAAGGATCAAATTCGAATTTGAGAAGATAAACCTCATGGAGAAGATTATGATCTCATGGAGAAGATCAAGGAAAAAAGGGGTTATGTGTCTAGCTGGTTGAGAGATGTATGGAACTAAAAGAGAGATTAGTGGATGATCATTATGAGTTTGTTACTCATCCCATTGTATAAATAGGAGTACAATCTCCTCCATTTGTAATGTTGAAGTCTTTGTAATATTGTAATCTTGAAGTTTTGTAATCTTAGAATTTTGGAGTATGTAATCTTAGAAGCTTAGAGTTGTAACCTTAGAGTTGGTTTGTAATGGAGATTTTGAAATAAAGGATCATACTTCGATTTTTCTTCTACATCCGAGTCTCCATTTAAGTGGTGTGCTTGTGGTGTTATGGAGGGCCCCCATGGCCTCACTTGCATGCTTATTTGTTTATTTTAGGTATAACTTAATTTATTTATTTTATTTTATTTTATTTTTTATTTTTATTTTTTTTTCAGCTTTTAAGTTTTGTTAAATGTTCTAATATTGGAAGGATCTTATTTGAAAGTGTTTTTTTAAGAGAACCATAATATCTCAAACAATTATTAGATCTAGGTTTATTTCATTTCAACTTCTAAGTTCTTATTAGATGTTCTAATGTTGGAAGAGATCTTGTAGAATATGTTCTTGTAAGAGAACCATAGATCTCAAACAATTATTAGATATAGGTTTGTTTAATTTTTGAAAGAGATCTTAATGAATATGTTCTTGTAAGGGAAATTTAAGATCTTGGACAAATTAGGAATCTTTCTAGATCTATATATTTTAGATAAGCACTTCTAAGTTTACCTTCCCAGGTTGACATTAAAGTAAACTCTAATTGACATTTAAATTGAACTGTAATTGACATCATCAATTGGAACCAAACATTTTGGCGTCGTTGCCAGGGAAGGGCAACTAGAAGGATTTAGTAATTATTTTTATGCATTTGTTTTTATGGACTAATTTGTGGAATTTGGTGACAGCAGGTTCATAAGGGAGTTCAAAGTTTGGAGCATTTTTATTTTCACACATAGTTAATTCAGTTTTTATTTCAAACCCCCCATTTCTCACTAATCCATCTACGGATGAGGAATTTGACAATGTTGAACAGGTACTTCTTGGAGAGCAAGGACAATAACCTTGAGCCAACTCTAAGACAGGATTCTCACATACTTGTAAAACATAATGTAAAAATTTTAAATCTTGATGTGAGCATTTTTGAATTTTTAATCCGTAGATGGCTTCACTGGAAGTATTCTTTTACTTAGAAAATAAAAAATCTTTCAAGTTAATATAGAATAGATTAAAAATAAAAAATAAAACAAAAATTTCCTCATAGAATTTTATTGTAGAATTTCCTCATAGAATTTTCTTTTAGTCTTGTTTTTTTTTTTAAATATCATCATGAATAAAAAGTGTTGCTTCATCTTTGCATTTTTATGTCTTGTTTATGTATCATGGGTGAGCCAGGAGCTTGATTATCGGAAAGCTTTGTCTTCCGAGAGTCTAAATGCCCCTATGACATTGCAGAAAGAGTATAGACAATGCGAGGTTTGATTGCAGATCTTAATTGTGTTTATTATCCATTCACGCTAACCTGCATAAATAAAAAAAATCAAGAGATTAGTATGCTCTCTTCCCACGCTTCGTGCGATCAGGAAGATCGGAAAATCTATTGATTTATTTCAAATAAAAATACTCTTGCTGAAAAATTGATCTGCGATATAACAATAAAGAATTTTGTAAGTGAAAAATCATCTTAAAATTTTAGATAAAATTTATTTTTCTTTTAATACTAAAAAATAAAATCCCACAAAATAATAATAATATATATATCATGTATATATTATTAAAAAAAAAATCATAATAATAAAAGAACAATAATCTAAAAAATAAAAACACAATAATGTTTAGATAGGTTTAATTCCATTTTTTTTAGAATAAAAATAAATAAATAAATTGAAAACTAACCATTTTTTTAGAAATAGGATTCTGTTAAACACCATGTTGAAAGCACACACATGGTGTATGAGGAAGATAACACACACACACAAGAGAATCTCAACACAATGGAGGATAAACGTGTAGCTCATATTTTCCATTATACAAAGATGTACATTTATAGTACAATGGTGTGACTCTTGGTTTCACATTCCAAGGTCACTTGAACTCCATTGTGAATTTTCTCATTCCACACCTACCGATGTAGGATTAGGTGTTCCAACATCCCCCCTTAATCCGAAGGGGTATGTGTGAGTCCAAGAAAAGAGTTGTAATACAAATCTGCAAAGTATGCATGGTGGCACTTGGGCTGAATCAAGTCTCTGAAATATTGGAAAGAAGAGGTGGTTTTAGGATGACCACAAACACTGGAATGCAAAACTTGTTGCAGTTCCCGGAACTCTTCCAAAACTGGCAAGAAGCTGAAGGCTTCTGCTAGAGGAATTGTCCCTCATATAAAAAGGGAGACCTTCGACCTAAAAGAAGGGAGGTCTACTACCTGTGGTGGTTTAAGGTTGTCCACCAACCAAAGATTATGGTTTTAGGTTATCCACCAACCGAAAATGATGGTTTTAGGTTATCCACCAACCGAAAAATGATGGTTTTAGGTTATCCACCAACCAAAGGCATGCTCATGGGCATCCATATCTCTGGCTACATCTCTGAATCCAGAATGACGAATTGTGGCTCAGGCTCGCTTGAACTGCTGGCTACAACTCTGAACATGGAATGAGATCGTGGCCGTGCCTGCCGTATCCGTCGTCGGCTTGTACATGACCACCATTTTCCCCACCGCCCACGACAAGGTGATGATGGGCAGAAACCAACTCCGCAAGTTTCTTCAATATCCGTGAACAAGTTCCTTACATGAGACTTAAACATCTTCTTCATCGTTGGATGCCCATCGCCAAGAAAGCATCCATCCAAGATGAATCTCGTTTCTGCAAAGAGGGCTTCCTTCTAAAGCATCCGTTCAAGATAACTAGTGCCAACCACAAAGGATGAAGGGATGAAGATCAAAACAATGATCTTCTCATGTGCCACCCCGATCACAAGAAGTTGGCATTTCTCAATCACAGCCTCACCCTTCAGCATCCGGAACAGCCGCATCTGATCGCTCTGAGAGAACTGCAAGACTCGAAATTTGATGGGCTTGGAGTAGTCCGGAATATGAAAGGACACATCCTTGTCATATCCAAGACTAGTTTTGTGCTTTTTTTGGACAAGCTCTTCCCAAGGTCTGATAATGGGCTTGGGAAGTGCAGACTGAGCTACTGCATCTGCATGTAAATCTGCTCTTGTACAAGGCACTTGCTCTAGTACAAGGCACTGAATGAGGATCATCTGCAACTTTATCTTCTTTCTTCTGATGAGAGTCCTTCACAATCTTCTGAACAGAAACAGGTTCATAATGGTGACTCTTTTGCTGAAGTTCATCTTGTTGGAGCTGAGATTCCAACTGCAAAAACTCGATCTTTTCATGTGCATCTAGCAAACAAATCTGAATGTTACATAGAGCATCCTTGCGCATTTTTATCATATCATGAACATTTGAATGAATGAGGCTATTCAACAACTCTAATGCCTCATTGATTTTGGCCATTTTCAACAACTTAGGCTCAAAAATGAAAGGGTGCTCTGCCTAACCTAAAATGCACCCGTTTACAATGTGATGCAACAAATACAAATGACTCAAGGAATTCTCAAAGTACAAGGCAAGCCCCCAAATGATGGAGGGCAATCAACAATGCAACAACTCAAATACTGATTATGAATGAAGAAGCAATATCAATACAATGTCAATATCTCTGCAAAATATGTGTAAAGGTGTAGCTGAAAACACGTGCAAGAATATTTTTATGGCAGCTGAATTTTCTTCTTCAAATAGATGTTTTCAATGATGGCAAACTTGTCTTCAAATGTGAAATTCTTCAAAAAATCACCCTTCAAATCAATGCCACAAATCACAATGTAAATCTGCAAATTTCAGTCCATGTGCTCTTCATATGCCATTTTCCATTTTCTGCTGTTCATAACTCTCTTTCCTCTCTCTCTCTGCTGTTTTTTTTTTTTTTTTTTTAAATTAAAAATTAATTAAAAAAATGGGAATAATAAAAAATGGAGGGGAAGGGGATTAATTAAAAGGGAGGGAATTTTAAAAAGGAAGAAAATTTATTGGGATGGGATGGGAAGGGAGGGGGTATTAAAAAATTAAAAGAGGAAATATTAAAATGGAATGGGAAATTTTTATTTTTATTTATTTATTTAATTAATTAAAAATGAGAATGAAAAGGGAATTAATTAAAAATGGGAGTAATTAAAAAATAAAATGGGAAAGGGATTATTAAAATAAATGGGAAGGGGATTAACTTAAAAAAAGAGGAGAACGCATTAAAGAAAAAGAGGAGTGGGGAATTTTAATTAAGGAGTGGGAGGTAACGTATTTAAAAAAGGAGTGAGTGGTATTATTAAAGGGAAGGCGTAAGTTATGTTAAAAATTTGAAAAGGAATAGTGGATATTGAAATGAGGGAGTCGAATAGGCGTAGAGAAGAGGGGATGTTATACGCAGCGAGGGGAGGGTCGTTTGTAAATGAGGGAAGGGACAGTTTTAGAGGGTGAGCGGAGTTTAGACTTTGGGGTGCGCTGTGAGCAGAGTAAGGTGAAGCGGTGAGGTGCGCAATGGGGCTCGAGTAGTGGGGATAGGTGAGGCGTTTAGTAATGGAGAGCGATGGGAATCATGGGAGTGAGGCGTATGCGGTGGGTAGAGCATGGCCTTGAGGGTCGATGTGTTATTATATGGAGGGGTTTATGCAGGTAGGAGGAAGCCTGCGTGGAGAAGGGAATGACAGATGCGTAGAGCGCAGGAGTAATGGCGGAGCGATAAGGGAATAGATATGTAGTGGGAGGTGAATTAATACAAAATATTTAATAGAAATGAAATGGATCGTTGTGCGTTGAAGAGTGAGGCATGAGGTAGTAGAAGAATGCAGGGGTTTGGTGAAGGCCGAAAGGCCAAAAACTATTTTTTTTTTTTTTTTTTTTTAACAGCAGAGAGGAATAGCAATAGCAGAGGATTTTTCCTTCCAGCAACAGAATATCAGAAATTTTTCAGAAAATTGCAGAAAAACTCAGAAATTTTTACTTCAAAAACTCAGAATTTTTCTTCAAAAAATTGCAGAGGGCCATATAGCAGCAGAAAATTGCAGGATGATGAAATCTTCAGCAAAACTCAGAATTTTTTTCCATTAAAAACCAGAAACTTCTTCTTCATAAACCCAATTTTAAACAGTGTTTTCCAGCAACTCTTCAATGCAGAAATTAATAGAAATTGCAGGAAAAATGAGAATGAAAACCTTCAGATGGGCAGTGCTGCCTTTCTTCAAAACCACTGCTGCTCTTCTTCAAAACAAATTCTAAATGCTGCTCCTTCTCCAAAACCACTTTCTGAATGTGGCAAAAAGACTGCTACAAACACTTGAGTGCTGCAAAAAAACCAACAATTTTTGCAGATATGCATAGGCCATAAACACAAATGGCTCACTCAAAGTGGAGCAGGGCCAGAAATCGCCCGCTCTGATACCATGTTGAAACACACACATGGTGTATGAGGAAGATGAGCACACACACACAAGAGACTCAACACAATGAAAGATAAGCGTGAGGCTTTCTTATTTTCCATTATACAAAGATGTACATTTATAGTACAATGGTGTGACTCTTGGTTTCACATTCCAAGGTCACTTGGACTCCATTGTGACTTTTCATATTCCACACCTACCCATGTAGGATTAGGTGTTCCAACAGATTCAAATTCATTTTCTAGATTTTAGTTTAAAAAAAAAAAAAACACATTAAAAACAAAACAAAATCATTTAAAAAAAAAACAAAACAATTAAAAAAATAAAAAAAAATAGCACAACCCAACGAATTTAAAAAGAAAGAGAAAAACAAATGACACAAAAAATTAAAAAAAAAAAAAAAACACAAATAAAAATATATATATAAAAAAACCAACGAATAAACACCAACCAACAAACTCAAACTAAAAAATAACAAAATCGTCTCATAAAAAAACCGAGAGCGTTAACAACAAATGAGATGCATGTTTTAGCAGTAGACGATCGTCGTGTTGAAAGAATGGTCATTGAGAAACTGTCAGATTCTATAAAAGTCACTGTCGCCAAGGCGCTTGAACTCCGATAAAGAGCACGCGGCAGCCTCTACTTGCACTAATCCATTGAAGTTTAGTTTGATTATCACAGATCATTGCATGCCAGAACTAACAGGCAACGATCTCCTCAAAAGACTAAAGGAAATCAAGGGTTTGAAGGATTATAATGTCATCAGAGAATGTGCCACAGCGAATTCAAAGGTATTTAGATGAAGGAGCCGAAGACTTTATCATCAAATCCGTGCAACAGGATGACATCAAGAAGAATAACGCAGATCACTCAGACAAGATTTAGCATGGGAAGATTCCTCCGCCGGATCAATGAAGATCGAGCACTCACAGCGCCTTGCTCTCCCTCAGCTCTGGTTACTATTGAAGGAAGCCGCGTCAATCCAACCAGCCAAAATCTTCAAAGCTGGTGTTATAATAACGTGTTTTAGAATTTCAATCATTCCGGAATTGCGTCCACGACAAAACTGCCACTGCAATGGCAGGAAGCAGATAGTTCTCCACCACCAGCACGGTTGTTCCTACGCTGCCTCAACGAAAAAAAATCCTCAATGAAAAACAAAACCACTCCATCTGCCTTCAATTCGATTAGTTCACAAATTTTGCCTTTTTTTTCCGTTTTTTTTGCATTTCTTTTAGCTTGTTTGCATTTTTAGTTTTTGTATTTATTGATTTGTATATTTTTAGTTTATGTTTGATTTGTTTTGATTTACGTTTGTATATTTTTAGTTTATGTTTGATATGTTTTAATTTATATTTGTATATATGTATATTTTTTTTTAATGTTTGATTTGTATTTGTTATAATTTCTTTTTATGGTTAATGTTTGATTTGTATTAATATATGTTATGATTGTATTAATATATTAATATATTAATTATATTAATATATTAATATGTTGTTATAATTATATTAATATAGTTGTAAATTTTTTTTGTTGATTGTAATTTGTTATGTTTGATATATTGTTTTATATTACATAGGATTGTTATTGCTATATTATGTTTGTTATCATGTTTAAAAAAATAAAAATAAAAAAAATACAAACATACAAAATAAAAATAAAAATAAAAGAAATAAAAAAAAATTGTTGTGTTTTGTGACACTTGTTGTTTTGAGGAATTTAAAGAGTGAAAATTGGCATATGAAGGATATTGGCATAAAACAAAACTTTGGTGATAAGAAAATTGAGAGAATAATGGAACTGGATGAAACTGCAACAGTTGCTACAAGGGAAAAATAAAAAAAAATAAAAAAAATAAACACACTTTTCACAAAATTCACGCAGGTTTGAAAATAAATAATGGAACACTTGGAAACAAATTTCAAACATTTGGAGGATTATATAGATGATGATTATTTTGTTTCAATAGCTTCAAGTTCGCATTAAAATCATAACATATTCCTATTGAATGCTTTTATATGACATACTAATATGCAGAACACAACAAATCTTTCTAATGCCAATCCTTTTGTCGAGCATATTTCATCTGACACAAACAGGGAGTATTACTTTTCATGGTTATTTTTAAAAATGGATTGATATTAATTTCATGATTAAGTCAATTTAAACACTTTGATTGTCCTTAATATGTTTTATTTGGTACGAAATTTTTGCGTAAGAATCATGAAGGAACTGGCCATTTCTTCTAGAGCACACTTATGTTTCTTTGTACCAATTTTTTTTACAGGTTACAGAATAATCAAGTGATCATTAAGGAGATTACATTGTGACGACAATTGGTCTTCAAACGACTAAATTCATGAAAATTTCTAAAGACAAATCCATGTCCATGACCACTACCTTGTACCTCCCTTTCTGAACAAGATTTTGAATTCCACCAAATGTAAATCCATAAAGCCTCCCATTTCAGTGTCCATTTTTCACAGCAAGAGTTCTTGTTCATTCACCATGCATTTCCTTTCATCCATTCCTAACCCTTAAATAAAAGCCATTTTCCATTTCCATTTCCTTTTCCTACCATTCTTCATTTTCCACCAATAAAACCCTGCTTCTATGTATATCATTGAGTCAAAGTCCTAGAGTCTAATTATCTTTGTAAAAACACCTAGAGGCTTGCATGTCTTAATGGCAAGTACTCTTGCCAATGAAAAATGGGAGTACATTAATATCCCTTGTTCGTTGGGTCTTGTAGGTGACTCGACGACAACAAACTTATTCGTACCTACAAAGATGTGTTAGGCATCTTGACTCCCATTGGAATCAATGGTGGGAGCTCTCGTGTTGGCTAGTGGCATTCATTAATGGCCACTAAGTCAACAACTCCTTGTTATGTTCGACAACAAGACATTTATTCACATAGCAAGATTTGTGCCATTGAGCGTTGAAGACTTGAAGACCCATATTTTGTAGCAGATGAAGTAGATTTCCTTTCATTGTTTTTCAGTTTGTCATGACTTGAGGACAAGTCAATAAATAAGGCTGGGGGGAGGAAAATGTAACTTCTATATTTTGTATACCTTCCACTTCTGTAGCCATTTTCAGCAGACTCATCAGATTCATCAAACTGTCCAGCAGCAGATACAACAGATCCATATTTCATCCACAACTTGCTTCAGATCAGAATTGCAGCAGCTGAACATGCATGATTCATCCACTTCTGTAGGTAAGTAAGGTATAATATTTTCTATCCTTTAATCCTGAAATTCTTTTTAGATGCTAAAATGATGATATTTGGAAAATATTCCACTATTTCACTATTCCCTTTCTCATTAAAAAAATTGTCAAAAACCATCAGTTGGGGAGGGGGGAATTTCACACTTCACACTTCATTTTGTTTCCTTCATTCATATTACATCTTAACCCACATAGTTTTCCCACAATAAAACTACTACAAAATGATGAGCATATTAAATGACTTCTTTAAATGATTGATCTCAACAAAGTAAATAATGATTGTAAACACAAGAACCAATCATTAAACAAAGATCTCAACAAAGTAAATAATGATTGTAACACAAGAACCAATCATTAAAAGATGCAAATGCTTTGCAAAAAAAT
The DNA here is from genome assembly GCA_034641835.2 of Pinus albicaulis. Lineage (NCBI taxonomy): Eukaryota > Viridiplantae > Streptophyta > Pinopsida > Pinales > Pinaceae > Pinus > Pinus albicaulis. The sequence goes on along the minus strand of CM076574.1, from coordinate 1,421,243,302 downwards.
AAAAGTTATCCAAAGAAGTGCAAAGTTAAAAGGAAGTCCATGATTGAAAGATGTTTGTTACACAAGAACCAAACATCTTGTAAAAGGAAGCTCATCCAAGAATCAAATTAAACAAGTCATTGTAGTAGCTTGCATGAGGACATGCAAGAGCTTTAGTTGGGGAGTATGTTTGGGTTTCAAAATGTCACTCATTACCATACATTTTTTACCTATGCTTCCATTTTATCACCCATTATTCACCACCATGTCACTTCATTTTCCCTATTATTTACCATTAATGGGTCTCATTTATATTTTCCAAATATTATTTATTTTAAAGCATTTTTAAGAGAAATTCTTGATTAAATATTAGAAAATAATATATTTTACTTTATATATGGAAAGTGGGTTGTTTTTGTGACATGTGTAGGTGCCAAGGAAGCTTCCAATACACCTTTATGTGGCCTTGAAGGATCAAATTCGAATTTGAGAAGATAAACCTCATAGAGAAGATCAAGGACAAAAGGGGTTATGTGTCTAGATGGTTGAGAGATTTATGGAACTAAAAGAGAGATTAGTGGATGATCATTATGAGTTTGTTACTCATCCCATTGTATAAATAGGAGTACAATCTCCTCCATTTGTAATGTTGAATTTTTTGTAATATTAGAATCTTGAAGTTTTTGTAATCTTAGAATTTTGAAGTATGTAATCTTAGAAGCTTAGAGTTGTAATCTTAGATTTGGTTTGTAATGGAGATTTTGAAATAAAGGAACATACTTCGATTTTGCTTCTACATCTAAGTCTCCATTGAAGTGGTGTGCTTGTGGAGTTATGGAGGGCCCCCATGGCCTCACTTGCATGCTTATTTGTTTATTTTAGGTATAACTTAATTCATGTTTTTGTTTGATTTCAGCTTTTAAGTTTTGTTAAATGTTCTAATATTGGAAGGATCTTATTTGAAAGTGTTTTTGTAAGAGAACCATAAGATCTCAGACAATTATTAGATCTAGGTTTATTTCATTTCAGCTTTTAATTTCTTATTAGATGTTCTAATGTTGGAAGAGATCTTGTAGAATATGTTCTTGTAAGAGAACCATAGATCTCAAACAATTGTTAGATATAGGTTTGATTAGTTATTGAAAGAGATATTAATGAATATGTTCTTGTAAGGGGACTTTAAGATCTTGGACAAATTAGGAATCTTTCTAGATCTATATATTTTAGATAAGCACTTCTAAGTTTACCTTCCCGGGTTGACATTAAATTAAACTCTAATTGACATCATCAATTGGAGCCACACAAGCCCCTTATCGAATGAGCCCCCCTGAACTGATGGAACTGAAAATTCAATTGCAAGAACTGTTAGATAAAGGTTATATCAGACCGAGTGTGTCTCCTTGGGGAGAACCAGTGCTGTTCGTGAAAAAGAAAGATGGAACTTTTAGGATGTGCATTGATTACCGTCAACTGAATAAGTTGACCATTAAAAACAGATATCCCTTGCCCAGAATTGATGATATTTTTGATCAAGTGAGAGGAGCTTCGGTATTTTCGAAGATTGAATTAAGGACCAGTTATCACCAGCTCAGAATTAAAGAAGAATACATCAGCAAAACAACGTTTCGAACCCGGTATGGTCACTACGAATTTGTAGTCCTATCTTTTGGGTTGACAAATGCCCCTGCGACATTCATGTGCCTGATGAACAGCGTGTTAAATAAATACTTGGATAAATTTGTCCTTGTGTTCATAGATGATATTTTAGTCTACTCAAAAAGTGAGGAGGAACATAAAGAACACTTAAGGATAGTATTGCAAACCCTGAAGGAAAAACAGCTATATGCCAAGTTCAGAAAATGTGAATTTTATAAAGATAAGATCCAATACTTAGGTCATATTATTTTTGAACAAGGCCTTGCTGTTGATCCTGAAAAGATAAAGGCTATAAAAGAATGGCCTGTACCAACTGATGTCTCAACAGTGAGATCATTCATGGGGATCGCCGGTTATTATCGCAGATTTGTGGAGAGATTTTATGCTATAACACATCCCATAACATCATTACAAAGGAAGGGTGTCAAATTTGAATGGACTGAAAAATGCCAAAACAGTTTTGACCAATTAAAGCAAAAAATTACTACAGCCCCTATACTGAAGATTGCAGATCCTGATAAAGAATTTGTGGTATGTACGGATGCCTGTAGAGAGGGGTTGGGAGGAGTTCTTTTGTCGGAAAATTCAGTTATTGCCTATGAATCTAGGAAACTGAAAATACATGAACAGAACTATAGTGCCTATGATTTAGAATTAGCAGTTGTTATCCATGCTTTGAAAATGTGGCGACACTATCTCCTTGGAAAGAAATTTACGTTGATGACTGATCATATTAGTCTCAAGTATTTCTTTTCCCAAACTGATTTGAATGCTAGACAAGCCATATGGCTGTCTTTTTTAAGTGAATTTGATATGGACACAAAACATATCAAGGGGAAAGAAAATAAAGTTGATGATGCCTTAAGCAGAAATGCTTGTCAAAATATAAACAACATTGGAAGTAGTGCCCAGTTTGACTTAGAGGAATTAGTGAAAAAGGCAGTAAACCAAGATTTAAGTTATGAAACATTATTGGTGAAACTACTAAAGAAGGAGAAGACTGATTATACTCAAAACAAAAAAGGGCTGATCTGCTACAAAAACAGATTTTATATCCCCAATATAGAGTCCTTGAAAAGAGATATTTTAGATGAATATCACAAACAACCATATGCAGGACATCCATGATATCATAAAATGTTAACAACTTTGAAAAAGAAGTTGTTTTGGCCAGGAATGAAGAAAGATGTAGCAGAATATTTAACTAGATGCATGGAATGTCAACTAGTCAAAGTTGAGCATCAGCATCTTGCTGGTATTTTAAACCCTTTGCCGATTGCAGAATGGAAATGGGACACTGTTTCCATGGACTTCATAACAGGATTACCCAAAACCAAATACCAACATGATTCAGTGATGGTGGTAGTATACACTTTAACAAAAGCTGCCCATTTTATACCAGTGAAATCTACTTTTGGGATTGCCCAGGTCGCGAATGTATTCCTAAAAGAAATAGTAAGACTACATGGGGTTCCAAAAGTGATTATTTCTGACCAAGATGCTAAGTTTACAGCCGCTTTTTGGAAAGGGCTATTTGGAGGTATGGGCACTAAATTAAATTTTGGTAATTCCTATCACCCTCAGACCGATGGGCAGACAGAGAGGACTAATCAAATTTTGGAGGACATGATCATAATGTATGTGATGGATAGGCCATCAAAGTGGAAAGATTACTTGCATTTAGCTGAATTAGCCTATAATAACAGCTACCAATCCTCTATCAAGATGAGCCCGTTTGAGGCACTGTATGGAAGAAAATGTCGTACTCCTTTGAGCTGGAGCCAGCCAGAAGGTAAACTAATGTTGGGACCAGATACTTTATAAGAGATGGAAAGAATTGTTAAACAGATACAAAGAAACATCAAGACAGCACAAGATCGCCAGAAAAACTATGCTGATAAGAAAAGAGTGCACCGAGAATTTAAAGTGGGGGAGTATGTGTATCCAAAAAGAGTACACTCTATGCTAGAAGCTGTGCAAAACTGGCTCCTAGATATTGTGGTCCTTTTGAAGTATTAGAAAGGGTGGGACCAGTGGCTTACAAGCTGGCCTTACCAACCCATGTTAAAGTTCATGATGTGTTTCACGTTTCATTGTTAAAAAGATATGTCCATGATGCTTCTCACATAGTTGATTGGAATGTTGTACAGGTGGAACCAGAAGGGGAGTTTCTGCCAGAACCGCTTCAAATATTGGAGCGGGAAGAAATTGAATTGAGAAAGAGAACAGTAGCAAGAGTAAAGGTGCAGTGGAAGCACTTTACTGCTGAAGAAGCTACCTGGGAAATGGAAGCTGAAATGATTGAAAGATATCCATTTTTGTGTGAAAAATGAACTCTAGTAGTTGAATAACAACACCGAGGATGGTGTTTATTTTCAGAGGGGGAATATGTAACACCCCCAATTTATGTGTTTGAATTTCAAAGCTAGACATTGAACTTTAATCCTAAGGGGAGTGGACCCCAAAGGATAAATATTCTGTGAATGTAATTAAGTATTTAATTGAGTAAATGAATAAAATGATGTTGTGCAGATTGATCAAAATGAGATTTATGAGATCACTTGCTAAATCCATGAGGATGGATAAGGCAAATATTTCCCCACAATCTTCCAAAAATCCTTGAAAGAAATTATTTCTAAATTTGATTTTTGAGGAAAAATCTGAATTCCCCAATGATGAGGGAAGCAGTTGGGAAGAGGTAAAAAGCTGGAAAAGCTGGGAAAAGCATAAAACAACTTTAAAGAATGCCAAAAATGGGAAGCCTAGAAAAACAGGAAGAAAAGCATCCTGATATTCTGGACGCAGAATTAGAAACAGGCTTTGGGGAACAATAGCTTAAATAAGCTGCTCCTAAACAGATTAGAGGTTGATCTATTCTAGGAGATGATCTCATCTCGGGGGTGAGTTCTGGGAGACAGAAGGACTCTAAGGTTGGGAAGTTGGTCAATTGCATGAGTGGTATGTCTCTAGATTTATTGATGTGTTTACTTCATATAGTATGAATTGGCTACATATAAAAATTGATTGTATATTAGAATTATAAATACTACATTTCATAGAATTAATCATAAGGAATTCACCTTTATAATTCTGTATAGTTGTATAAAATAAATCTGTGAAGTAGAATCCAATAGAATCTCTAAACCAGTGTTGGTTTAAATCTGAGGATACATATTTCTCCACAGGAAAATTTGTGATTTAACTTTAATCTGCTTCTGATATATTAGTATAAATTATGAAAATGAGTAGGATAAAGCAGTGTGAGAGCCATTGTACCAATTTTAAAGATTGTCATATCTAAACTGTAATTTAAACTGTACAATTAACGAGAAAGAAAAAATGGTATAGACTGACTTCAGGGTCAACACATTGTTCATATGTAAAGAGAAGCATATAAGAAGTTAATTCTACATCAGAAATAAGTAAACATCAATTAGCATGGGGCTACTCATTAATATTTATTTTATAGAACTATTACTGCATTTGAGGATAGAATTAGTAGATGGAAGAAAGTTAAGTAAATAAACAACATGCAGATTTCACAATAGCAGAATATAGTTAACTATATGTATTCTAGTCTATCATACAAATGAAAGGCAGTGGTGTATGGTAGCATATTATAAATGAAATGTCTCCTAGACATAAATATAGAGATAGATATTCTTACACCACCTATAGATAATTAGACAAATATCCTATGCAAATAAATAAACGAAAGTACAGATCAGGGTTGTAAATTATTTTATAATATTCCCAAAATTATTGAAGAGACCTAGATATTGTTACTAGAAAAACTAAAAACCAGTGTGGTAGGAGAACTCCATACAATTGCCTTGAAAAACTAATCTCCCTGCTACGAAAATGTTTTAGACAGAACAGTTACTGGAATACCATAACAAATTGTGGAGTTACCAGAATGCTAGAAACTGACTTTACACTATGGAAAAGAGCAGTATATTATTCATTAAAATACCACCACATTTATGAATATAGTTTAACAATTGTATGGCCTGAAAGCTTTAAGGTAATAAACTACACAGAATGATGGATATATGTATATAGATATATATAAAATTGAAAATTCCATCAGTTAAGTGTTAAGTTACAGCCAAGTCAAAATGAGCAAGGAGAGAGTACTGCTGGAACATAATAATAATAACCGGAATCAAAATGCGTATTATGAAAATCCAGTAATGACAGATATATATATATATATATATATATATATATATATATAACAATCCAACGATTTCAAGCCCACTTTGGTCTGAGAACAGCCTTATAATGTTCCATGAATGGATATAAATGAATATTCAGGGTTGGGATTTAACAATTATAGTTGTCAAAATATTTACAACTTTATCAATACAATTTTTAAACTGTCGGAAAAGAAATTATATAACCAGGAGAGAAACACGGATTTCCTCTAACCGGAGTTCGGTGAATACCAACCTACAAGTAGCAAGAGGAGACAATGTTAATGTCTAAGGGAGTCACGTCTATCAGTGGTTTGAGAGAGAGAACACGACGCAAGTCGAAATTACCTGCAAGAGACAAAACCCCAATATAAACACGATGCAGAACATGAAGAGTAAGAATAACATGAACAAAGTTAAAATAATGACTGAGAAGGGAATAGTTACCTGGTAAGGGAGAAACCCCTATTCCATCCTTGACCTGTTACATATAAATAGGGATTTTTCATAAATAGAGGTTGGCAGTCAAAAGTTGAATAACAAAGATAACACTCCAGTGAACGAACAATAGGAATTGCGTCCTACGCATGGTCAAAGAAAGAAGCTAACTAACCAGAGTGCCAAGAAGAATAGAGTCCCTCTAGCACCAAAATAATGCCCTCGTAGCAACCTTCGGTTGAGAGTAAGGTGGAGGGTAAGGCTCCGAAGCCATAAGAGCATACGTTCAGTCTCGCTTCTGAGAATACGTGTAGGGAAACACAAAGGCTAGGAATTTAAACCAAGCCAATCGAATCACTGGAGTGAAGAAAACAAATTCTCTGCAAAAACAATATAGCAACTCGTTATACATATAACAATCTAGACCCGAACGACAATAAACGATGCTTTTAAATCCAAAATCTCAGTACCGGCTCGAAGCAGTGAGCGTAATTCTAAACCAGAGAAGGGAAGCCCTGTTAAATGGTAAGAATAGAGCGTAAATTTACAAAACTCTGAAATTATCTTACCTAAATTGCAAATTGAAGCACAGGGATAAGTCTAAGACTGAACCGAATCACGCTTAGTGTCCATGGCGTTGAAACTCACTGTCAAGAGACAAACCAAGAAAATAGGAAGGTAAAAGAACCGCCGAGCAAAATAACATGTTGAATTTATATCAATGTTCCCTGAATCGAACAATGAAGCCCTAACGCACCAGATGAATCCGAGTCGTCCACATGGCAAGATCCTAAGGGTGAAGCCACGGATCGAGGGGTTTAATGGGTCATGTACACCATCCGTTCAACATTTAATATGACAAGCAATGAAATAAATGTTATAGCGATCTGGCCACGCCATGGAAATTCCCTTGGTAACAAGGTAAGCTGGTGGGATGAATCCAGTACTATGTGGAGCAAACCCGCGTGATCACAAATGGAACGAGACCAATTATAACCTCTACGACGAGACTAAAGATCCTATGAAAGCTTTCGTGGAAGATAGATTGACGTCACCATTCCTAATTACGTTGAACATATTTATAAATTTGTATTACGTGGAGGCCAAAATAAATAAACCCAAATTCATATAAATGTTGACAAGACGTTAAAAAAAAAAAAGGACATGAATGCCAGACTCGCATAAATATCGACGGGGGTAAGTTAAATCCCACTAAGGTTATATGTTCTCAACGAGGGGTAAACATGGATTGCCGAATTGATTTCACATAGGTCCATGGGAATATAACAATATGGTACCCATGTGGAACCGAATCGACCCCACCGATACGAATCTATTGAAGGTTCAAAGGTTGATTATATACAACGAAGATGGAACATGGAAGTGGCGGGTGATAAAATAAAACCATTATGTTATGGTTAATGTAATTATATTTGTTACAAATCAAATAAATTCCCATGTGGTGGGATGGAGTTAATATATGAATAGTAATTGAAAAGAAAATTTTGATCTGTTCAAACCTACAAAGTAATAACATAGTACCTTATTAGCATTGAAATTGAGAAGATAGAAAAAAAAAAAAATTGTGGAAGGAAAATGGGAGGTGTGACAACTTCGGAGCAGTATTGCGCATATTGGCACTTGTCCAAAGTACTCCCAACATCTATAGTGTATTCCTTTGTAGGAATTGTGTCATTTCTTGCAGTGTTGCAGTGTGAGGGTCAATCCCCTAAATCTTGAGCTTGTTTCTTAGGGAAAGGGCCAACCCTTCTCTCGGAAACCTTGTAAGAAGGATTCTCCTTAATTTTCTATATTTTTCAGCTATATGTGTTCATAGCTTTAGTTAGACTACATTTTTTCAGATCCAGGTCTGCAGATCTGACATTTTTCACTTGTACCTTCATGAAACCCTTGCCGGGTCATTTCTATAATGTGTAAAAGAGGTTTTTTCTCCATTTTTCTCCATGATATAATGTAATACACTCCAAATATGTTATTTCCATCATATTTCATCATACAAATTCATAAAATCACGCTTGTTACACCATTTTTTGGTCATCTAACCTATTATCATTAGATGGACCCAAGTACACCTTGTAAGACCAATTTTACCCTAAGTAAAATTGCTTTCACTATGTAAAATAACTTAATAAACCACATTTATTAGGTTGTTAATGGTATAAACAGGAAACCCCAAAAGGAAATATTAAACAAACCTATATTTGTTTGATTTTCCTCATGGAATAATTAATTAAACCATAATTTAATTATTATTCCTAGTCATGTTTAACCCAAAACAAAGAAATTAATTAGATAAACCTTTATTTATCTTATTATTTTCTAGGAATAATTATTTAAATCTTATTTGGATAATATTCCTTGTTAAATATGACCAAATCATCCACCAATAATTAAATAAATCATTATTTATTTGATTATCCTTCAACCACTTCCTTAAAATGATAAATAAATCATTTATTTATTTATTATTGACAAATAAAGAGATTTGACCCAAGTCAAATACTTTTTCCATCCAACAAATATAATAAAATATTCCATAAAAAGTGGATCTAGATTTGGTTAACATTATTTTAATCATGCACCAAGATCTAGAATGACCCAATATTTTGTTATAAATAGGAGGGTTTTTCCTATCATTCTTCACCTTTTGTTGCCTATTAGATCACTCTGGATCTAAACTCTTGGTCTGACTTTGAGCCATTATCATTGTCATATTTTCCATTATTTTTTGTGTGAGCTCCCTTTGAGTTCTATCTTTGTCTAGGTTTTCTACACCAACAGGAGAGAGAAATGCTAGATCTGAAGTGCTGAGGACTTCCAAGAACCCATCCCATTGAGGAGAATTGGAAACATCTTCTTGTTTTCCTCTCAGGTGCCCTTAATACAAAAAATTCTTTCAAAAATTGTTCTTGTCTTGTCTATTGGATATATGGAGCAAAACCTTCTCTTTATTGCTTAATGTCTTTCTATACATAGATCTGGTTTTTTCAGCTCTTGTCTTGATCAACTAACTGCAGATCTCAAGATATTGGCAGCCATATTTGATGTTAGGGCTATTAGTTATGCGTAGCTAAAGTGGTCTTTTTTCGTACACTTCGACAAAGGATTCATACTAACAATTGGTGACTCCACACGGGTTTTCAATTACGACCACTGTCATTTTTCATATTCCTGCATATCCAGCTACTTCAGACCCTGGGGTTTCTTTTCAGCTTTTTGTTTTTCCTATTTTCATGTTGTTTTTCACTATAAATCCCTAAAACATTAAAATTTCTAACTTCCATGTGTTTTTGGCCCTATTGCGCAGGTGACAGACATCAGCCGCAACTGAGACGACAACTTTTCCACAAATCTGCCGCTGGGACAAGTGGAGTTGGAGGTCGCACTTTTCAGCCCAAAAACGTTTCAGCCTCTTTTCTGCGACCTGAACAGGAAAACAGGTCAAAACCTGCGACCTGCCAATTTTTCTGCTGTTTTTCTGCAATTTTTCTGGGTTTTGCTGAAGCTTATGCTAGGGTTTTCCAGCCTCTGTCTTTGCCCGTTAGACCTATTTCTGATCTGTTTTGCTCATCTAAGTGGGAACCTAGCTCCCTAGGGCTTCAGTACCCTCCAATTTTGGTGAAAGAGTTTTTAGCTGTTTCAGCTGTCTGTTTTTTCACAGTTTCAGCCTTCCCATTTTCAGATATGATACCTCATTCTCAAATCCCTTTAAATCAGCTCTTCTTCCTTTCAAATCACCTCTTGTAGTTTTGTTTGGACCTCCCTTTAGGACCTCCTCCTTGTCCTTTCCGCTTTTTGCTGATTTCCTCCTTTTTTCCAGCCACTTCGCCTCTGCCTCTTGGCTGTGATCTGCACCTCTTTTCAGCAGCTTTCTCCTTTAGATCCCTGTCCCTTTCGACCCTACATCTGTTGACCTCTTTTTAGTGTGTTTTTACTAGATTTTCTCCCTCTTTTAGATTAGTTTTGAGAGACCTGCCTTTTTGGGTTGAATCGATGCAATAGTAGCTGTTAATTTTCTATTATTTCAGCATTATATACTATTTTTGCAGCATTATTTTTAGTTACGCAGCACACTTTTTCTCTTTCTCTCAAAACGAAAAGGGTTTAAAAATTAAAATTAACGCACGCCACACACTCACCCTAAGCGAAGAAGAGCCTGGTTTACACCACCAGGCAAAGACTTTAAAATCAATTTACACTGCACCTTTTTGCCCTTGTTTCGACATTGTAATCACTTGACTCTGCACCTCCCTGCCTCTGTCAGTCATTCTTCTTCCCCTCGTGCCATGTTTGTGTTGCCATCATTACACCCCCAAGGCGCGCTTCCCGGAGACTTCTTGGCCTTCACCCTCAGTGTCCGGTCGATCGACCTGCTCCATCCCGTCGTCGTCGAGCCAGTCCCCCTCCGAGTCTGCATTCCGACTCCTCTTCTGATTCATTGGGTTCTCCTTTTATTTCTGGTTCTCCCCCTGTCACCTTCACTATGTCTGGTCTAGGGCCTAACGCTAGCGGAGCTCCCGGACCTAATGCCAAAACTACTACTAGCGGAACCGCCACAGGAACTACCTCGGCTGCACCCTTGCTACCATACATCGCAGGCCTCAGCCTCCCCGATTTCAATCAGTTGATCAATGACCCTATCCGCCATGATGTTGGTTGGCCTGCTATGCCAACCAAGCTCCCCTCTGACATCCATAAGTTCGAAGGCCTTGCTGGAGAAGATCCAACCAACCATGTCCGATCTTTCCACATTTGGTGTTCCTCCAATTCCATTACCGATGATTCCATCCGTCTTCAGTTGTTCCAACGCACGCTTACTGGCGAAGCTTCTAAATGGTATGTTGACCAAGCCACCTCTTCCCATACCACCTTTGTGACCATTTCCCAAGCCTTTTTATCTTATTTCCAACTCCCTCTCTAATACGATACTGGTACGGAGCTTTTGACCTCTTTCAAGCAAACCTCTTCGACCTGCCTTTCCACTCATGTCCAGGAATGGCGACGAAGACGAAGCTTATGTCAAGCTCCCCCCTTTGAAGATCGGGTTTATATGGACTGGTTCCTTTGCACTCTCTTAGCTCCCATTGGCAAAGATGTCGCCTCCCATTTCCCTCAAACCGAAGAAGTCGCCCTCCAAATAGACTTGAAATATGACCTGATCTATGCTCAGTCTGATTATGTTTATATCGTCCTTCCTGACCTCCCCAGGCCCAGTGGCGCTAATGCCCCGGGGGCATCTCATTCCGCCGACGGTATCGTTAGAGAAATTTCTCATCCGTATGCTCAACCTCCTATGGGCTATGGTCTCCCTCAGGGAGGGGCCAACACCTCTAGCACTTTTCCCCCTCTAGGTAGCATGTATCCAGGATACGGCATGCCTCATCCTTTTGCCCAACCTCCTGCTTCCCTCAATGTTGCCCAACCTAACCATTACCCTTATTCACAGCCTGGTGCGCCAGCTCCTCCAGCATATGCACTTCCACCTCCCTTGCCCCCTCCAACCCCGCAACAGCACCTACAGCTCCCTCCAGGGCAAGTATTTGCACAGTAGGGCACAACTAATCCCCCTTCTTCTCAAAGAAGGCGGAGAGGCAATCCAAACCATTATGCCCCTGGTACTCGTGGACCAAATCCTCAAGGTATCGACCCTAACACTGCTAACCAACAAAAGGGAACTCAGCCCAAGCCGGACAGGCCTCTTCGCACAAATAAGCCTTGTTCGTGTTGCGGTGTTTATGGTCATTACACCCACGATTGTCCCCTCTTACCACATATGTGGTAGATGTGGGAGTCTCAAGCCACATTGCGCGGACAACATGCCTCCCCTCATGCTCCCCCTAATGTGGCCACTACTCAACCAGCTGTGTTTACTGATCCTTTCCCTCAGCAAGGATTCGTGGCTACCTAACCACCTGACGGACAGGTCGCCACTCCACCTTCCATTTCTGGTTCCTCCGATTACCAGATCCTCATGATGAACTCTGATCCATCCCCAACCGTCGACCTTCACCTTCAAACTCGGTCTCGCCAGTACCCCAAGCCTCCCGCTCATTCTGCCCCCGAGTCCCCTTCTCCAGGTTCTCCAGAGCCTCTTTCGACATCCAATGGCCCCTTACATATCCCTCAACCCAAAGTTGAGGTTCATACCAAGATTCCTAAGGGACCATTACGTCGAAATGTTGCTTCTGGTCGAGCTGCTCATTCGTATAGCATAGTAGATGATTTGGCGCAATCTCTTGCTGCCATTTCCACATTGGAACTCCTCCAATCGTACCCTTCCCAAAAGAAGGCTCTGCTATCTGCCGTGGGCGCTGTAGATCCTGTTGATGACCAAATGATTATTTTCGATGCCCATCAATCGGAACATCCTCCTCTTCCTGCTTCCGTCGCCTTCCAAATCCCAGTCAAAATCTGGAATGCCAACGTTTCTCGGTGTATAATTGATGAGGGGGCATCCACCTGTGTGATGTCTGCTTCGGTTTGGAAGCAACTCGGATCTCCTGACTTGGCCCCTTCCATGATCACCCTTTGAGCGTGGGACGACCATGCCTCCCAGCCCTTTGGCCTTTTTCGTAATTGTCCTATCACCCTTGCCGGTAAGACTGTTTGCATTGACGTCGAAGTCATTGATGCCCCTCTAGACTACAACATTCTATTGGGGTGAAGCTACACCTATGCCATGTCTGTTGTCCCATCTGCAGTTTTTCGCAAGATGTCTTTTCCTCACAATGGAAATATAGTCACCATCGACCAGTTGACCTATCATGATCCAAAGTCCCCAACCTCCCCTGAGACGACCATCTCTTCTGTAGCCAATAAGAAAACCATCGATTCCTTGACCAGTGTCTCTTCCGGTGTATATAAAGATTCCTCCCTGCTTGGAACTTTTCATGGTCCCCCTCCTCCTCCTCTCTCTGATCCTAGCTTATCAAATGTTTGCATGATGCAATCGTCTCGGGCTGCCCTTAAGCAACCCGCCTCGGCTAGTCAGCAACCTCAGATGAAACCTTGCCCACCACAACCCGCTCCTAGCCCTTCATCTCCGCCAGTCGAACCTTCTCCTTCTGGCCCTTCTCCTACAACTGGTATCCATGAACCCCTTTATCCCCCTGGATCGATTCCCCCAGGCCTTAACCATCTTGGAGCCGTCCCTCCTGGCCATTATCCCGCTGGTCAGATACCTTTCCTGGCTCCCCCTCCCGGAGTCTATACGGTCCCCGTCATGGCCACCATCTCTCTCCCTAACCTGACCCTGGACATACCCGTCTGGTACCTTGACCCTCCAGCTGCTACCCCACCTGGTCACCCCAAACCCTACCTTGCTTTGACATAGGTTCAATAGGTCCCCCTTGCTTCCCCAGGACCCTGCCCCTCTGGTGACAGCCCCAGGAAAGAAAGGCAAAGCTCGTAAGGGGGCAACCAATCAGGACCAAGCCGCCCCGACAAACCCTACCCCTCCTCGACCGCCAAATCATGAGATCCAGTGCGCTTTGTGCGATATTGTCGGTCACGCCACCCATACGTGTCCTGAATTGCCACACCTCAAGATACTGGTCAACGAGACGTTTCCCGACTCTGATATCCCTGAAGTCTACGTCACTATCCCAAATTCTATCCTGAAACTCAAAACCTTGCGCACAAATCACCCTTGTGCTTTGTGTGATTTCCATGGCCATTACACCCACCTCTGTCCCCGCCTTGACGAGTATCGTTCCTCCTTAGACACGTACCACCAATTCAAGGCTACGTAAGACAAGATACCTTCTCCCTTGTCTGCGAGTTCTACTTCGATAGGACCAGAGGATATTCCTACTCCCATTCACATTCCTCCTCCCACTATCGAACCAACAGAGCCTTCGATCACCATTTTGTACCTATCGTCATCCTTGAGAGATAATTCACCTAACCTTCGACCTGCAGACACTCTCGGTTCCCCCTCAATCGACCTTGGATCTGTTAACGTTGCGCATGTGAGCCCTTCTTCACAAGATGACCAGTCACACATCACTACATCATCGGGTGATCCTCCTTCCTCCAGTCTTCCCATCTTCCAGTCCAATGAAGACATTATGGAAGCCATGACCAACCCTGACTTTCCATGGGATGATATGCACCATCGTGCATATTTCCTCCCATAGCAGTCCCATGACCAATATGCTGTGGAAACCAAAGACTTCATTCCCAATGCAGTCGATTGGTTCAAAAATCCCATCCCTGCACCTGATGCTTTCGAAGAAGGAAACATGGCCAACATCTCTTCGACCATTAAAATTGACATTTCGGTTAAACCAGGAATCGAAGAATATATCACCTTGGGCGCCCAATGCACCCCGGAAGAAATCGAAGCTTACACTAAGCTTTTCAAAGAATTCCGTGATATTTTCGCCTGGTCCTACTCTGAAATGCTTGGGCTCGATCCCACCATCGTCGAGCATCATATCGACACGTGGCCCGATGCCAACCCAGTCTGACAAAAGTTGAGACCCATTAATCCTTCCAGACGTGATGCTATCAAGCCGAAATCGATAAGCTCAAGTAGGCTGGTTTCATTTATCCTATTGAATACACCACTTGGGTGTCCAACCCGGTTCCCATCCTCAAGAAACAAGGCACCATCCGTGTCTGCATGGACTTTCGCGACTTGAACAAAGCTTGTCCCAAAGACGACTTCCCCACACCATTTATTGACCAAATAATTGATGAGTGTGTGGGGCATGAGGTTCTATCCTTTATGGATGGTTTCTCCGGATACAACCAAATCGTTATCTGTCCTGCTGACCAACTTAAAACTGCGTTCATCAGTCCGTGGAGAACTTTTGCTTACCGGGTCATGCCTTTCGGCCTTAAAAACGCCGGCACCACTTTTCAACGGGCCATGTCTTATTGTTTCCATGACTTAGCTCATATTATCCTTGCTTATTTAGACGACCTCACTGCGCGTTCTAAGCATCGGGTGCAGCACCTCCACGATCTACGTACCGTCTTTCTCCAATGTCGCAAGTATAATATCGGCCTTAACCCATTAAAATGCGTCTTTTGCGTTCCCGCCGGCCATCTCTTAGGCTTCATAGTGTCTAAGGATGGTATCACTCTTGACCCTTTGAAAGTTCAAGCCATTCTTGAACTTCCCATTCCACGTACCCTGCGCCAGCTCCAAAGTCTCCAAGGCAAAGCTAATTTTCTTCGTCGGTTCGTCCCTGACTATGCCACCACCACATATGGGTTCCTTAGACTCCTCCGATCCAATATCCCATTTGTTTGGGATACCTATGCTCATGAGTCTTTCGATGCCCTCAAGCAGGCTCTCACATCCGCTCCCTTGATCCGCCCTCCCGACTTTGATCGGGACTTCATCCTGTACATCTCCACTTCCACCTATTCGGTCGCTGGAGTCCTTATCCAGGAAGATGACAATAGTCTTGAGCATGTGATCTACTACGTCAGTAAGAACCTAGTAGGGCCTCCTGTTTCCTACTCACATGAAGAAAAACTAGCGCTGGCTGTTGTGTTCTCAGTCCAAAAACTTCATCATTACATCCTCACGCGTTCCACCAAGGTTGTGAATAATTCCAACCCCATGGCTTTCCTATTGAGTCGCCGCATCCTCACTAGGAAGTACGCCCGTTGGGTCATCATCCTTCAAGAATTCGACCTCGAATTTGTCACACCAAAAAGTAAGAAAGGTTTAGCCCTTGCTGAACTCATTTCTGAATTACCTACCGGAACACAAGATCCTCCAGTTAATGATGATTTCCCTGATGAGCACTTATTCGCCATTACTTCAGACGATCCTTGGTACGGTGATATCCTCACTTACTTGCGAACCCAAAATTTCACTCGTCACCTTGATCGTGACGCTCGACAACGTATCCGACACCAGGCTCCTCACTACCTTCTTATCGGTGATGACCTCTATCGTCGCGGTATAATTATTGTCCTTCGTCGTTGTCTCATGCACACTGAAGCTGAATAGGTCCTCAATGCCTGCCATAGCAGCGCTTGTGGTGGCCACCTCTCCGGTCTTGCTACTGCCCAAAAATTCAAGTGCGCTTGGTATTTCTGGCCTTCCCTCTTCAATGATTGCATTGAAGCAGTCAAAAAATGTTCCAATTGCCAACATTTCGCCCCTAAGGTGCGAACTCCCCCAACTCCCCTCCATCCGGTCGTCTCAACTGGTCCCTTTTGTAAATGGGCCATCGACTTTATGGAGTGTCACCCGTCATCCGCTGGTAACCATAAATATATCATCATGGCGGTCGACTATTTCAGAAAATGGGCCGAGGGTATGCCAACATTTAACAACATCGCAGCTATCGCAGCCCTCTTTTTCTTTAACCACGTTATCGCTCGATTCGAGGTTCCGAAACAACTGGTCTTTGACCACGGCCAACACTTTGAAGATGAGATATGGCGTGAGCTATCCTCAGTGTTGGGTTTTGAGCACCAATATTCCTCCTCCTATTACCCCCAAGGTAATGGCCAAGTTGAAGCAATCAAGAAAATACTCAAGACTATGCTTCAACGAATGGTGAATAAGCACAAAACCAACTGGCATCTTATGCTCTTCCCTGCTTTGTGGGCCTATCGAACTTCTGTTAAAACCGCCACCGGGTTTACTCCTTTCCACCTCGTTTTTGGAGAGGAGGCAGTCTTACCGATCGAGTGTGAGATTCCTTCCCTACATCTAGCCGTTGAACTTCTCCCTAACACCCAACCTCTAGAACAATGACTTATCATGCTTGAGCGTGCCTCCGAAGACCGTTGTGTTGCCTTGCAAACCGTGGAAGCGGCCAAGAAACGCACCAAAGCTCAGTATGACAGAAAAGTCCAGCCTCGTACTTTTCACTAAGGTGACCTTGTTCTAGTTTATGACCAGGCCCATGATGTCCTTGGTCATGGGAAGTTCGACTCATTATGGCTAGGCCCTTACATCATCAGTAAGGATCTCGATAAGGGGGCGGACCTCTTAGAGGATTTCGAAGGCAATCTCCTTCCTAATCCTCGCAATGCACTCTATCTTAAGAAATATTACCCTTAGAATTTCCCTTCTGAAATGCATGCTTTATTTTCTTTTGGATAGCCAACATATTTTTCATTTTTTGGATTTGATACTTCACCAGGACACATTTTTTCCAAGACGGGTCACTTCCCCTCTCATTCAAATCACATTTCTTCACTTACAACACTTGTACTTGGGGCACCACTTTGCCTCCTTACTTGTCTTTGTTCATGTTGATTTTCGTCGTGAGTTACCATCTTGTACTCATCTTTTCATGGTCCCCATTTGGACCTCTACTGTGTGGCAACACCATCGATTCACCCTTGTTTAGAGCATCCAAGTGGAGTCATCATTGCATTTATGGAGTCTATCCCGAGTCCCTTTGTACCCCGCTATAGTCCTCCACCCCTCATTGCTTGGTTTCTCTCTTGTGTCGCACATTGTGGCCTTCAGTCCCAATGTCCCTTATCCCTGATGATATTATGTCTGTCGTTGCCATGTCATTCATGCCCTTTATGCTCTAGCAAGGGAAGTCATCCATTCGCTACTCAATCCCTTCCATTCCACCATCATCATTGGTATTAGTCTGTTCGTCACTCTACTATTTTCTCTCGTGCCTTAGTTGAGGATCTCTCATTGCCTCACCTATGGCGGACCTCCTTCTGTCGACATCGACTCCTTCATTGGAGAAGACAACTCTAGAGGGCGGTGTACCTTGGTTCCAGCTTCCACTCTTGTTCGGGGCCTCGGATCAGGCAAAGGGCTCTCTCATTTCCCTTTGACTTGATTGTTTCTCCACTCTAGCTCCTTTCAGCATGATCGATATCCGTATACTTGATGGTTCAGTGATACAGCAACAGCTCGTGGTGATTCCCGGGTGTGTGTGAGATGTCTCAACCCTCATGACAGGGTGGCCCTGCAGGTAGCCCCCCACATGCTCGGATGACCTCTTCATTGTAGCCCTTGATGCAGCTCCATATATTTGATGACATCGGCCTTAGCCGCTTGCAGCACCTCTTTGATTTGCATGTATCAATCAGATTTTGTGAGCGCTTCCCCGTGTATAGGGGGCATTTGGGTTGTATTTGTATTTCATGTACTCAGATATTATTGTATAAGTCCTGGTTGTTATCCCAGGCACAACATGTATGTGGGATCCTTCATTGTATTTTTATCTGGCTCATGTTTATGCCGGCTGTACTTTATGGTTCGGTCCCTTGTGTACTGTACACACTATTCTTTTGTACTTTGTCTCGGCGGGCATAGGTATGCCTCCCCCGCTGCCTTTAGCACAGGTACCCTCTCATAAAAAGAGACTTGTTGCACCTGCGAGTCTCGTCTCCTCAGGGTCTAGTTATTCAGCACACTAGTCTACCTTACATTTCTCTCTCTGACTTCCCTCTTGATGTCTAGTGATTGAGTTCTTACAACGTACTTCGGTCATACGATTTTCTCCTAACACTTGTATGTTGGGGGGCAATCTGTTACACCATTTTTTGGTCATCTAACCTATTATCATTAGATGAACCCAAGTACACCATGTAAGACCAATTTTACCCTAAGTAAATTTCTTTCACTATGTGAAATAACTTAGTAAAACACCTTTATTAAGTTGTTTATGGTCTAAAGAGGAAACCCCAAAATGAAAATATTAAACAAATCTATATTTTTTTTATTTTCCTCATGGAATAATTAATTAAACAATAATTTAATTATTATTCCTAGTCATATTTAACCCAAAACAAGGAAATTAATTAGATAAATCCTTATTTATCTTATTATTTTCTAGGAATAATTATTTAAATCTTATTTAAATAATATTCCTTGTTAAAAATGACTAAAACATTTATTAATAATTAAATAAATCATTATTTATTTAATTATCATTCAACCAATTCCTTAAAATAATAAATAAATCATTTATTTATTTATTATTTACAAATAAGAGATTTGACCCAAGTCAAATACCTTTTCCCTCCAACAAATATAATAAAATATTCCAATAAAAGTGGATCTAGATTTGGTTAATGTTATTTTAATCATGCACCAAGATCTAGAATGACCCCATCTTTTGTTATAAATAGGGGGTTTTTTCCTACCATTCTTCACCTTTTTTTGCCTATTAGATCACTCTGGATCTATACACTTGGTCACATTTCTACATTATTTGCTGTGTGAGCTCCCTTTGAGTTCTATCTTTATGCAGGTTTTCTACATCAACGGGGAGAGAGAAATGCTAGATGGAAATCTTTGAGACTTCCAAGAACCCATCCCATTGAGCAGAATTGGAAACATCTTCTTGTTTTCCTCCCAGGTGCCCTTAATACAAAAAATTCTTTCAAAAATTGTTCTTGTCTTGTCTATTGGATATATGGAGAAAACCCTTCTTTTTACTACTTAATGTCTTTCTATGCATAGATCTGGTTTTTGCAGCTCTTGTCTTGATCAACTAACTGCAGATCTGAAGATATTAGTAGCCATGTTTGATGTTAGGGCTATTAGTTATGCGTAGCTAAAGTGGTTTTTTTCGTACACTTCGAAAAAGGATTCATACTAACAATTGGCGACTCCACACGGGTTTTCAATTACGACCGCTGTCGTTTTTCATATTCCTGCATATCCAGCTACTTCAGACCCTAGGGTTTCTTTTCGGTTTGTTTTCTGGGGTTTCTTTTCAGCTTTTTGTTTTTCCTATTTTCATGTTGTTTTTCACTATAAATCCCTAAAACATTAAAATTTCTAACTTCCATGTGTTTTTGGCCCTATTGCGCAGGTGACAGACATCAGCCGCAACTGAGACGACAACTTTTCCACAAATCTGCCGCTGGGACAAGTGGAGTTGGAGGTCGCACTTTTCAGCCCAAAAACGTTTCAGCCTCTTTTCTGCGACCTGAACAGGAAAACAGGTCAAAACCTGCGACCTGCCAATTTTTCTGCTGTTTTTCTGCAATTTTTCTGGGTTTTGCTGAAGCTTATGCTAGGGTTTTCCAGCCTCTGTCTTTGCCCGTTAGACCTATTTCTGATCTGTTTTGCTCATCTAAGTGGGAACCTAGCTCCCTAGGGCTTCAGTACCCTCCAATTTTGGTGAAAGAGTTTTTAGCTGTTTCAGCTGTCTGTTTTTTCACAGTTTCAGCCTTCCCATTTTCAGATATGATACCTCATTCTCAAATCCCTTTAAATCAGCTCTTCTTCCTTTCAAATCACCTCTTGTAGTTTTGTTTGGACCTCCCTTTAGGACCTCCTCCTTGTCCTTTCCGCTTTTTGCTGATTTCCTCCTTTTTTCCAGCCACTTCGCCTCTGCCTCTTGGCTGTGATCTGCACCTCTTTTCAGCAGCTTTCTCCTTTAGATCCCTGTCCCTTTCGACCCTACATCTGTTGACCTCTTTTTAGTGTGTTTTTACTAGATTTTCTCCCTCTTTTAGATTAGTTTTGAGAGACCTGCCTTTTTGGGTTGAATCGATGCAATAGTAGCTGTTAATTTTCTATTATTTCAGCATTATATACTATTTTTGCAGCATTATTTTTAGTTACGCAGCACACTTTTTCTCTTTCTCTCAAAACGAAAAGGGTTTAAAAATTAAAATTAACGCACGCCACACACTCACCCTAAGCGAAGAAGAGCCTGGTTTACACCACCAGGCAAAGACTTTAAAATCAATTTACACTGCACCTTTTTGCCCTTGTTTCGACATTGTAATCACTTGACTCTGCACCTCCCTGCCTCTGTCAGTCATTCTTCTTCCCCTCGTGCCATGTTTGTGTTGCCATCATTACACCCCCAAGGCGCGCTTCCCGGAGAGACTTCTTGGCCTTCACCCTCGATTTCGGTCGATCGACACCTTAGCGTTGCCCGATCGCAGAGCAGTCCCCTACGAGTCGCATTCGGCTCTCTTCTGATTCTTTGGGTTCTCCTTTTCCTTCTGGTTCTCCCCCTGTCACCTTCACTATGTCTGGTCCAGGGCCTAACGCTAGCGGTGCTCCCAGCCCTAATGCCGGAACTACTACTAGCGGAACCGCCACAGGAACTACCTCGGCCACACCCTTGTTGCCGTACATCGCAGGCCTCAGCCTCTTCGATTTCAATTAGTTGATCAATGACCCCATCAGCCACGATGTTGGTTGGCCTGCTATGCCAACCAAGCTCCCCTCCGACATCCCTAAGTTCGAAGGCCTTGCTGGAGAAGATCCAACCAACCATGTCCGATATTTCCACATGTGGTGTTCCTCCAACTCCATTACCGATGATTCCATCCGTCTTGATTCGTTCAATGCACGCTTCTGAAATGAAGCTTCTAAAGGGTATGTGACCAAGCCACCTCTTCCCTTACCTTGTGACATTTCCAACCTTTTTATCTTGCTTCCAACTCCCTCTGTCTCAATCTTTTGGTAAATGCCCAAATGAACTCTTTCTGAAAACCTCCTTCGACCCTTCTTCCACACTCATGTCCGAATGGCGAAAGCGAAGATGGAGGAAGCTTACGTCCAGAATCCCCTTGAAGATCGGGTTTATATGGAGTAGTTCCTTTGCACCCTGCACTCTCTCTTAGCTCCCATTGGCAAAGATGTCGCCTCCCATTTCCCTCAAACCGAAGAAGCCGCCCTCCAAATATCCTTGAAATATGACCTGATCTATGCTCAGTCTGGTTATGTTTATACCATCCTCCCTGACCTCCCCAGGACCGGTGGCGCTAACGCCCCGAGGGCATCTCATTCCGCCGATGGTATCGTTGGAGCCCTTTCTCATCCATATGCTCAACCTCCTATGGGCTATGGTCTCCTTCAGGGAGGGGCCAGCACCTCTAGCACTCTTCCCCCTCCGGGGATACGGCATGCCTCATCTTTTTGCCCAATATACCTTACCTCTATGTTTCCCAACCTAACCATTACCCTTATCCACAGCCTGGTGTGCCAGCTCCTCCAGCATATGCGCTTCCACCTCCCTTGCCTCCTCAACCCCAGCAGTAGCACCTACAGCCCCCTTCAGGGCAAGTATTTTCACAGCAGGGTGCGACTAATCCCCCTTATTCTCAAAGAAGGCGGAGAGGCAATCCAAATCAATCTGCCCCTAGTACTCGTGGACCCAATCCTCAAGGTTTTGACACTAACACTGCTAACCAGAAACAGGGCACTCAGCCCAAGCCAGACAGGCCTCTTCGTACCAACAAGCCTTGTTTATGTTGCGGTGTTTACGGTCATTACACCCACGATTGTCCCCTTTTACCACATATGCGTCAGATGTGGGAGTCTCAAGCCACATTGCGAGGACAACATGCCTCCCCTCATGCTCCCCCTAATGTGGCCACTACTCAACCAACTGTGTTTACTGATCCTTTCCCTCAGCAAGGATTCGTGGCTACCCAACCACCTGACGGGTGGGTCTCCACTCCACCTTCCATTTCTGGTTCCTATGATTACCAGATCCTCATGGTAAACTCTGATCCATCCCCAACCGTCGACCTTAACCTTCAAACTCAGTCTTGCCAGTACCCCAAGCCTCCCGCTCAGTCTACCTCCGAGTCCCCTTCTTCAGGTTCTACCGAGCCTCTTTCGACATCCAATGGTCCCTTACCTATCCCTCAACCCAAAGTTGAGGTTCATACCAAGATTCCTAAGGGACCATTACGCCGAAATGCTACTCCTAGTCGAGCTGCTCATTCGTATAGCATAGTAATGATTTGGTGCAATCTCCTGCTGCCATTTCCACATTGGAACTCCTCCAGTCGTGCCCTTCCCAAAAGAAGGCTCTACTATCTGCCATGGGCGCTGTAGATCCTGCTGATGACCAAATGATTTTTTTCGACGCCCATCAATCGGAACATCCTCCCCTTCCTGCTTCCGTAGCCTTCCAAATCCCAGTCAAAATCCGGAATGCTAACGTTTCTCGGTGTATAATTGATGAGGGGGCATCCACCTATGTGATGTGCAGCCGGGTTTGGAAGCAACTGGATCTCCTAACTTGGCCCTTCCCATGATCACTCTTGAGAGCGTGGGGTGACATGCCTCCTGACCCTTTGGCCTTTTACGTAGTGTCCTATCACCCTTAGGTAAGGCTGTTTGTGTTGACGTCGAAGTCAGCAACGCCGCCCCTCTAGACTACAACATTCTCTTGGGGTGAAGCACCTATGCCATGTCTAGTTGTCCCATCCACATTTTTCGCAAGATCTCTTTTCCTACTGATGGAAAGATAGTCACCATCGACCAGTTGACTTACCATGAGCCGCCGTCTCAGACCTGCCCGGAGAAGAACATCTCTTCTGTAGCCAATAAGCAAACCGTCAATTCCTTGACCAGTGTCTCCCCCGATGTCTATAAAGATTCCTCCCTTCTTGGAACTTTTCACGGTCTCCCTCCTCCTCCTCTCTCTGATCCCAGCTTATCAAATGTTTGCATGATGCAATCGTCTCGGGCTGCCCTTAAGCAACCTGCCTCGGCTAGTCAGCAACCTCAGACGCAACCTCGCCCACCGCAACCTGCTCCTAGCCCTTCATCTCCGCCAGCCGGACCTTCTCCTTCTGGCCCTTCTCCTACGGCTGGTATCCCTGAACCCCTTTATCCCCCTGGATCGGTTCCCCCAGGCCTTAACCATCTCAGAGCTGTCCCTCCTAGCCATTATCCTGCTGGTCAGATACCTTTCCTGGCTCCCCCTCCCAGAGTCTATACGGTCCCCGTCATGGCCACCCTCTCTCTCCCTAACCTGACCCTGGGCATACCCGTCTGGTACCTTGACCCTCCAGCCGCTACCCCACCCGGTCACCCCAAACCCTACTTTGCTTTGACACCGGTTCAACCGATCCCCCTCGCTTCCTCCATTACCACCAGGCCCCCCGCACCTCCCCAGGACCCTGCCCCTGTGGTGACAACCCCAGGAAAGAAAGGAAAAGCTTGTAAGGGGGCAACCGATCAGGACCAAGCCGCCCCGACAAACCCTACCCCTCCTCGACCGCCAAAGCACACTATCCAGTGCGCTTTGTGCGATATTGTCGGTCACGCCACCCATACGTGTCCTGAATTGCCGCACCTCAAGATCCTGGTCAACGAGACGTTTCCCGACTCTGATATCCCTGAATTCTACGTCACTATCCCGGATTCTATCCCGAAACTCAAAACCTCGCGCACAAATCACCCTTGTGCTTTGTGCGATTTCCATGGCCATTACACCCACCTCTGTCCTCGCCTTGATGAGTATCGTTCCTCCTTAGACACGTACCGCCAATTCAAGGCTACGCACGACAAGATACCTTCTCACTTGTCTGCGAGTTCTACTTCGATAGGACCGGAGGATATTCCTACTCCCATTCACATTCCTCCTCCCGCTATCGAACCAACAGAGCCTTCGATCACCATTTTGTACCTATCGTCATCCTTGAGAGATAATTCACCTAAACTTCGACCTGCAGACACTCTCGGTTCCCCCTCAGTTGACCTTGGATCTATTGACGTTGTGCATGTGAGCCCTTCTCCACAAGATGACCAGTCACACATCACTACATCATCGGGTGATCCTCCTTCCTCCAGTCTTCCCATCTTCCAGTCTGATGAAGACATTATGGAAGCCATGACCAACCTTGACTTTCCGTGGGATGATATGCACCATCGCGCATACTTCCTCCCACAGCAGTCCCATGACCAATATGCTGTGGAAACCAAAGACTTCATTCCCAATGTAGTCGATTGGTTCAAAAATCCCATCCCTGCACCTGAGGCTTTCGAAGAAGGAAACATGGCCAACATCTCTCCGACCATTAAAATTGACATTTCGGTCAAACCAGGAATCGAAGAATATATCACCTTGGGCGCCCAATGCACCCCGGAAGAAATCGAAGCTTACACTAAGCTTTTCAAAGAATTCCGCGATATTTTCGCCCGGTCTTACTCCGAAATGCCTGGGCTCGATCCCACCATCGTCGAGCATCATATCGACACGTGGCCCGATGCCAACCCAGTCTGACAAAAGTTGAGACCCATTAATCCTTCCAGACGTTATGCTATCAAAGCCGAAATTGATAAGCTCAAGCAGGCTGGTTTCATTTATCCTATTGAATACACCACTTGGGTGTCCAACCCAGTTCTCGTCCTCAAGAAACAAGGCACCATCCGTGTTTGCACAGAATTTCGCGACTTGAACAAAGCTTGTCCCAAAGACAACTTCCCCACACCATTTATTGACCAAATCATTGATGAGTGTGCGGGGCATGAGGTTCTATCCTTTATGGATGGTTTCTCCGGATACAACCAAATCGTTATCCGTCCTACCGACCAGCTTAAAACTGCGTTCATTAGTCCGTGGGGGACTTTCGCTTACCGGGTCATGCCTTTCGGCCTTAAAAACGCCGGCGCCACTTTTCAACGAGCCATGTATTATTGTTTCCATGACTTAGCTCATATTATCCTTGCTTATTTAGACGACCTCACTGTGTGTTCTAAGCATCGGGCGTAGCACCTACATGATCTGCGTACCATTTTTCTCCGATGTCGCAAGTATAATATTTGCCTTAACCCGTTGAAATGCGTCTTTTGCATTCCTGCCGGCCGTCTCTTAGGCGTCATAGTGTCTAAGGATGGTATCACTCTTGACCCTTTGAAAGTTCAAGCCATTCTTGAACTTCCCATTCCGCGTACCCTACGCCAGCTCCAAAGTCTCCAAGGCAAAGCTAATTTTCTTCGTTGGTTCGTCCCTGACTATGCCACCACCGCACATGGGTTCCTTAGACTCCTCTGATCCAATATACCATTTGTTTGGGATACCTATGCTCATGAGTGTTTCGATGCCCTCAAGCAGGCTCTCACATCCGCTCCCTTGATCCGCCCTCCCGACTTTGATCGGGACTTCATCCTGTACATCTCCGCTTCCACCTATTCGGTCGCTAGATTCCTTATCTAGGAAGATGACAATGGTCTCGAGCATGTGATCTACTACGTCAGTAAGAACCTAGTAGGGCCTCCTGTTTCCTACTAACATGAAGAAAAACTAGCGCTGGCTGTTGTGTTCTCAGTCCAAAAACTTCGTCGTTACATCCTCACGTGTTCCACCAAGGTTGTGACTAATTCCAACCCCATGGATTTCCTATTGAGTTGCTGCATCCTCACTGGGAAGTACGCCCGTTGGGTCATCATCCTTCAAGAATTCAACCTTGAATTTGTCACACCAAAAAGTAAGAAAGGTTTAGCCCTTGCTGAACTCATTTCTGAATTACCTACCGGAACACAAGATCCTCCAGTTAATGATGATTTCCCTGATGAGCACTTATTCGCCATTACTTCGGACGATCCTTGGTACGGCGATATCCTCAATTACTTGCGAACCCAAAATTTCACTCTTCACCTTGATTGTGATGCTCGACGACGTATCCGACACCAGGCTCCTCACTACCTTCTTATCGGTGACGACCTCTGTCGTCGCGGTATAGATACTATCCTTCGTCGTTTTCTCATGCACACTGAAGCTGAACATGTCCACAATTCCTGCCATAGCGGCGCTTGTGGTGGCCACCTCTCCAGTCTTGCTACTGCCCAAAAAGTCATGCGCGCTGGGTATTTCTGGCCTTCCCTCTTCGGTGATTGCATTGAAGCAGTCAAACATTGTTCCAATTGCCAACATTTCGCCCCTAAGGCGCGAGCTCCCCCAGATCCCCTCCATCCGGTCGTCTCAACTGGTCCCTTTTGTAAATGGGCCATCGACTTTATGGAGTGTCGCCCGTCATCCACTGGTAACCATAAATATATCATCGTGGCGGTCGACTATTTCACAAAATGGGCCGAGGGTATGCCAACATTTAACAACACCGCAGCTATCGCAACCCTCTTTTTCTTTAACCACGTTATTGCTCGATTCAGGGTTCCGAAAAAAATGGTCTCTGACCACGGACGAAACTTTGAAGATGAGATATGGCGTGATCTATCCTCACTGTTGGGTTTTGAGCACCAATATTCCTCCTCCTATTACCCCCAAGGTAATGGCCAAGTTGACGCAGTCAACAAAATCCTCAAGACTATGCTTCAACAAATGGTGAATAAGCACAAAACCAACTAGCTTCTTATGCTCTTCCCTGCTTTGTGGGCCTATCAAACTTATGTTAAAACCGCCACCGGGTTTACTCCTTTCCACCTCGTTTTTGGAGAGGAGGCAGTCTTACTGATCGAGTGTGAGATTCCTTCCCTACATCTGGCCGTTGAAATTCTCCCTGACACCCAACCTCTAGAAAAATGACTTATCATGCTTGAGCACGCCTCCGAAGACCATTGTGTTGCCTTGCAAACCATGGAAGCAGCCAAGAAACACACCAAAGCTCAGTATGACAGAAAAGTCCAGCCTCGTACTTTTCACGAAGGTGACCTTGTTCTAGTTTATGACTAGGCCCATGATTTCCTTGGTCATGGGAAGTTAGACTCATTATGGCTAGGCCCTTACATCATCAGTAAGGATCTCAGTAAGGGGGCATACCTCTTAGAGGATTTCGAAGGCAATCCCATTCCTAATCCTCGCAATGCACTCTATCTTAAGAAATATTACCCTTAGCATTTCCCTTCTGAAATGCATGTTTTTTTTTCTTTTGGATAGCCAACATCTTTTTTGTTTTTGGGACTTGATACTTCACCAGGAGACATTTTTTCCAAGACGGGTCACTTCCCCTCTCATTCAAATCGCATTTCTTCACTTACAACACTTGTACTTGGGGCACCACTTTGCCTCCTTACTTGTCTTTGTTCGTGTTGATTTTCGTCGTGAGTTACCATCTTGTACTCATGTTTTCATGGTCCCCATTTGGACCTATACTGTGTGGAAGCACCATCAAGTCGCCCTTGTTTAGAGCATCCAAGTGGAGTGATCATCGCATTCATGGAGTCTATCCCGAGTCCCTTTGTACCCCGATATAGTCCTCCACCCCTCATTGCTTGGTTTTTCTCTTGTGTCGCACATTATGGCCTTCAGTCCCACTGTCCCTTATCCCTGATGATATTGTGTCCATCTTTGCCATGTCATTCATGCCCTTTATGCTCTAGCAAGGGAAGTCGTCCATTCGCTACTCAGTCCCTTCCATTCCACCATCATCATTTGTATTAGTCTTTCCGTCGCTCTACTATTTTCTCTCGTGCCTTAGTTGAGGATCTCTCATTGCCTCACCTATGGTGGACCTCCTTCTGTCGACATCAGCTCCTTCATTCTAGAAGATAAGTCTAGAGGGCAGTGTACCTTGGTTCCATCTTCCAATCTTGTTTGGGGCCTCGGATCAGGCAAAGGGCTCTCTCATTTCCCTTTGACTTGATTGTTTCTTTACTCCAGCTCCTTTCAGCATGATCGAGATCCATATACTTGATGGTTCAGTGATGCAGTAGCAGCTCGTGGTGATTCCCGGGTGTGTGTGAGATGTCTCAACCCTCATGAGGGGGTGACCCTGCAGGTAGCCCCCCACATGCCCGGATGACCTCTTCATTGCAGCCCTCGATGCAGCTCCATATATTTGATGACGTCAGCCTTAGCCGCTTGCAGCGCCTATTTGATTTGCATGTATCAGTCAGATTTTGTGAGCCCTTCCTCGTGTATAGGGGGCATTTGGGTTGTATTTGTATCTCATGTACTCAGATATTATTGTATAAGTCCTGGCTGTTATCCCAGTCACAGCATGTATGTGGGATCCTTCATTGTATTTTTATCTCGCTCATGTTTATGCCGGCTATACTTTATGGTTCGGTCCCTTGTGTACTGGACACACTATTCTTTTGTACTTTGTCTCGGCGGGCATAGGTATGCCTCCCCTGCCGCCTTTAGCACAGGTACCCTCTCATAAAAAGAGACTTGTTGCACCTGCAAGTCTCGTCTCCTCAAGGTCTACTTCTTCAGCACACTAGTCTACCTTATATTTCTCTCTCTGACTTCCCTCTTGATGTCTGGTGATTGAGTTCTTACAACGTACATCGGTCATACGATTGGCTCCTAACACTCGCACGCTGGGGGGAAATCTGTTACACCATTTTTTGGTCATCTAACCTATTATCATTAGATGGACCCAAGTACACCTTGTAAGACCAATTTTACCCTAAGTAAAATTTCTTTCACTATGTAAAATAAATTAATAAACCACATTTATTAGGTTGCTTATGGTCTAAACAAGAAACCCCAAAAGGAAATATTAAACAAACCTATATTTGTTTGATTTTCCTCATGGAATAATTAATTAAACCATAATTTAATTATTATTCCCAGTCATGTTTAACCCAGAAACAAAGAAATTAATTAGATAAACCTTTATTTATCTTATTATTTTCTAGGAATAATTATTTAAATCTTATTTAGATAATATTCCTTGTTAAATATGACCAAATCATCCACCAATAATTAAATAAATCATTATTTATTGATTATTCTTCAACCACTTCCTTAAAATGATAAATAAATCATTTATTTATTTATTATTGACAAATAAAGGGATTTGACCCAAGTCAAATACTTTTTCCCTCCAACAAATATAATAAAATATTC